>CM060696.1:127844415-128007471 GCA_030686995.1 Artemisia argyi
TCCTCGAGAAGGATGCTCCTTTCATCTTCTCTCCTGAGTGCATCGAAGCTTTTGAAACATTAAAGAAAAAGCTTACCGAGGCACCGATTCTTGTTGCCCCCGATTGGGACCTACCTTTTGAGCTTATGTGCGATGCTAGTGATTTTGCCATAGGTGCGGTCTTGGGGCAACGTAAAGCAAAATACTTTCAGCCTATACACTACGCAAGTAAGACTATGACCGAGGCTCAAGGACATTACACCACCACTGAAAAGGAACTCCTAGCTGTGGTGTATGCCTTTGAGAAATTCCGGTCATACTTAATCCTGACCAAATGCGTGGTGTATACGGATCACTCGGCTTTGAAGTACCTATTTGCAAAGCAAGATGCAAAGCCGAGGCTTCTCCGTTGGGTTCTCCTCCTTTAGGAATTTGATATCATTATTCGTGATAAAAAAGGAGCCGAGAACCTTGCTGCTGATCATCTCTCACGATTAGAGAACCCACATCAAGATGTGTCCGAGAAACAAGAAATAAATGAATCATTCCCTCTCGAGACACTCAGTGCGGTTACTTTTCGTGGTGACTCTACTACCCCATGGTTTGCCGACTTTGCAAATTACCGTGCGGGTAACTTCATCGTGAAGGGGATGACGTCCCAACAGAAAAACAAATTTTTTAAAGACGTCAAACATTATTTCTGGGACGACCCCTTCCTCTTCAAAATCTGTGCCGATCAAGTCATCAGGCGATGTGTATACGGACAGGAAGCCGCTGATATTCTCAAGGCTTGCCATGCTGGACCCACCGGGGGCCACCATAGTCCTAACTACACCGCCAAAAAGGTGTTTGATTCCGGTTTCTATTGGCCCACAATCTATAAGGATGCCCACGAGTTAGTCAAAGCCTGTGATGCTTGTCAGCGTCACGGGAATATTTCACAAAAGAACGAAATGCCACAAAATGCTATTCAAGTTTGTGAAATCTTTGACGTCTGGGGCATTGATTTTATGGGGCCATTCCCATCTTCTCGTGGAAACAAATACATACTCGTGGCTGTTGACTACTTGTCAAAATGGGTTGAGGATAATGATGCCCGAGTAGTTGTGAAATTCTTGAAATCCCTCTTTGCTCGTTTTGGAACCCCACGTGCCATCATTAGTGATCGCGGTACTCACTTTTGCAACGATCAATTTGCAAAAGTCATGCTTAAGTACGGTGTTACTCATCGTCTTTCTACCGCATATCACCCCCAAACAAGTGGGCAGGTGGAGGTTTCCAACCGTGGTATTAAACGGATTCTTGAGAGGACAATAGGAGAAAATCGTGCTTCCTGGTCGGATAAACTAGATGATGCACTCTGGGCCTTCCGTACAGCTAACAAAACACCCATTGGGTGTACTCCATACAAGCTTGTATACGGGAAGGCGTGTCATTTACCGATCGAGCTCGAGCACAAAGCCTACTGGGCCTTGAAACATGCAAACTACGACCTTCATAAAGCGGGTGATCACCGTAAGGTTCAACTCAATGAATTAAACGAACTTCGTGATCAAGCCTACGAGAACTCTTTGATCTACAAAGAAAAGACAAAGAAGATTCACGACTCTAAGATTAAGAACCGAGTTTTCAACGTCGGTGACAGAGTCCTTCTTTTCAACTCAAGATTAAAGATCTTCTCGGGGAAATTAAAAACCCGATGGACCGGACCATTCACTATTGCTAAAGTATATCCATACGGGACTGTTGAATTATCTCAACCCGAAGGTCCCAACTTCAAAGTGAATGGTCACAGATTGAAACATTATTTTGGAGAGGACATACCACCCATGGTTGTCCCGGATCTCCAAACTTTCCCCATGGACCAATGAATTCGGGGATCGAGTCAAGCTAGTGACTCGGTGAACAAAAATTAGCAGCATATATGGGTTTTCACCCGTATTTCTGACTTCTTTCTACTTTCTACCACCCTAGTGTGGGGGAGTGGCCATCCCCCACCGTTTCAAAAGTAAATATGTTTCAAAATTCAATAATCATGTTTTGTATGTATATTATATACTTTATCATTCAACTCCCGGGCTGTCAGGGCAAATTTATTACAGTTAATCATTCACAAGTGATTAGCTAGCGTGGTAAACCTGACACAAGCCTGGGAGGTAGTGATTACATTCTAAAAAAAAAAAAAAAAAAAAAAAAAAAAAAAAAAAATTGTATGTTCAGATAAAATAAAGTGAAAACTAAAAATTTCCACAGTTAGCATCGAATATTAGCTTTTCCCGTTCAGAGATTCGGCATAATAGCCGGGACTTTGAATATTGAGGACAATATTCAGTTCTAGTGTGGGGGGGGGGGGGGGGGGGAAATTCTTACGAATTTTATCACAAAACTTTCCAAGTACCCCCATTTTAGGCCAAAATTTTTCAAAATATTTCACTTTATTCCAAAATTTTTGTGGTTATCAGTCCGCCAAAGTCTAAATGACAAAGGGATTGGCTAGTCCAGGAGCAAACGGCTCTTGGTAAAGACATCTCAAACCCGTTGATGGCTGGCAGTTTGCCAAAAATTGCATGGTTCCTCAGCTCCCCCGCATCCTCATAAGCAAATGAGTTGGCTAGCCCACAAGATTATGGCTTGTGGTAAAGGCAGTGGAAAATCCATAATTGGTATTCAGCTCACCAAGATGTCGACTTAGTCCATCAAGATGCTGGCTAGTCCAGAAGCAAACGGCTTTTGGTAAAGACAAATCAAATCCGTTGACAGCTGGTGGTTTGCTCAAAATCACACGGTTATCATGTGTGCCACAGTTCTTACACCTGGCTACTCCAGAAGTGATGGCTTTTGGTAAAGAGTTTCAAATCCATTAAGTTTTTCTCAAAAGATTGCTAGGGACTAGCAATGTTTTAGTGTGGGGGATTGATGAGTGTGTAAATACTCATCATTTTTGTCTTATATGAACTGCCAAAACATCCAAAAACACTCAATAATGAATCAAAATAGTGAAAATATCCCAGGAAAGTGTTTTACATGTCTCAAATGCAAAAATACCAAAAACAGATGAAAAACGCACAAAGTTTGCATAATTGGCAGTTTCAGTCCCCTAACTTTCAAAAGTTGTCAAATCTAGTCCCTGGTCATTCTAAAAACTTGAAAAAGTCACCAAAGGTCCTTATAAATCAAAAAGTTACATAATTAGTCCTTTGGTGAAAAGTTTCACAAAATGTCAAGTTTAGTCCCTGAACTTTGAAAATTGTCAAAAATGGTCCCTGGGATATGAAAAACTTTGAGAAAAACAAATTTTGTCCTTGCACTAACCTTTTATGACAGGATTGGTCCTTGGTGGAAAGTTTGGTGATATTTACACAAATGGTCCTTGAAGTTTGAAAGTTTGACGGTTTCAGTCCCTGATGAAAATAAATTGGAAAAATCAACAAGGGACCTTGTACTATTCATCATTGGCATGTTACACCCTTGGAAACAAATTTAGAAAATGCCAAGTCCACACCCTCAACTTTCCCAAAATTGCAAAATAGGTCCTTGTGTTTAACAAATCCTAACCGGATCCAAAAATAAGCTAAAACCAAAACCACTTCAATCCACTTTGGGCCCAAAACAAATCCAATCCACCCTAAGCCCAGTCCAACCCCAACTTTGACCCGGGTCAACATTTGACCTGGTTATCCCAGTCAAACACCACCATCTTCATTACCACTTCCCACCAAAACCACCCCCCCCCCCTCTCAGACCAATACCACCTGGTATTGCCCACCACCACCACTTGCAAATCCCATCATCACCTCCCTACACCTACCCCTTCACGCCACATTTAATGCCCCTCCCCCAATTCATGTTATCAGTCAAATTGCAAAAAGAATACTTTTCCCGCCAAGCCACGTGTAAGCTCAGGAGTGGACCAAATTTATCAAATGATGGTGGGATTTGATCAGAGGGCAGAGGGAAACCCTAGGAGAAGGCTATAAAAGGCAAAGAGATGCAAGAGGAAGAATTGTCTAGTTTTTTTTAATAGTTGTAATCGTATTAGTAATTTAAGCAATTGTAGTGTAGCAACAAGCTTTTAAGCAGTTGTAGAAGTTAATTCAATGTATTGTTAAACTATTTTCAGTAATATATGCAAGTTTTCTCAGCTTATTTTGTTTATGCAATTTTCAAATTCCACTTGTTAATCTGAATTATAGTCTGATAGGATTTAAGCTCAAATTATGGACTGAGTAGGTACACATAAGCTCCATTAAGCTTATCAAAGCTTTTAGAGACTTTAAAACTCAGCTATACTAGAAAAAGATCAAAAAGATAAAAAAAAAAAGTCAACCATGGTCAACTGTGTGCTTGATTTTTGTGTTTCAGGTTGAAGAAGGAAGTGGTGATCAACATTGGAGCTGGTTTTGCCTATCTAAAGATAGGCTAGCATAGTGAAACACTCCTTTTCAAGCTGGAGTGAGATATGTGGTAACTTGATCCAATTTCTTTTCTAAATCTGTATAAGCTTTTGATTCTGAGTAGTAGGTAGTTTTATTTGAATTAGATTGTTAATTAAGCTTTAATTTTAGTTAATATAGTTAGTTGAATCAGTAAATTGGTAATTGGTGATTGATTGCTTAGGTTCCTAGTATAAGTAGTCACTTAAGGTAGTGTTTGGATTTGGTGAATGTATTGAGCTGTGGTATTTGTTACTTGAGATAATCAATTTAGATACTTAGCATATGCCATATCTGGGTCTGAGAAACTCAAAGCCTGGTCTCTTAAAGCTTAAAAGTCAAAATCAAAAGTTTTCCACCACCACAGTCAACTGTGGTGGAAATCTAGGTCCATAACCTCATCATTTCTATTCATAAATAGTTATTATAGCTTAAAGTTGTAAAATTATAGCTTAATACAACTATTTGAATCAGTACTAAGTGTTGGAAATCAAAAATAGTCAAAGTAACAAGTTTCATACAAAAGTCAAAATTACCCATTCCAGATTTTTGCAAAAATTCCAAGCTTAATTTGGATTTGTGTGTTTGGATTTGGACTTCAAAACTTTTACAAGTTATTCTCCATCAGCTTATCTTCCAAAATTCATAATTGTTTCAATTTTGTGATTTTTCTCCAAGCTTTTACAAGCCTTGGAAGTGAGCTGTAGGGCAGACCCTTGCCCTGTGCAGCAGACCAGTCACTCACCACCACCACTTTGGTGGTGTTTTGTGACCACCTCAGTGGACCCCAGACCCCATAATTAGGTTCTTACAACCCCCCTCCTACCATAGATCAGGGATTGACCCTTTGTTTGACCTGGTACCCAGTGGACCCCACAATAAGTTGCCACAAAGTTTGTCCCAAGTCTGAGTTGTTTGAGAAACTGCATAAGTGCTTATTTGGTTTGAAACAGCTTAATTGTGCTCATTGCTTATTGTTTCTGGCTTATTTAAGATTGTCAAGCTTATTTGTAATTACTTTTGCCATTGTGGACCCCACCCAAAGCCTTTTGACCTCATTTGACCACACAGTCAACATAAGTCAACTGTGTAAGCCAACGGGGTGCTTATAGCTTATTTATAAGCTATCTTGAAAAGTGTTTTCATAAAAGTTTGTCATTTTAAGGTATAAAGTAGTTCTGAAAAAGAAAAATCCAAAAAAATCAAAGTTAAAGTAAGTGATAGTTTCTATTTAATTCAAGTTAATTTTAATTTTCATTTTTATATTTTAATTAAGTCACTAGTGTTTTTATATTTTTATTAAATACATTATATAGTAAAGTAATTTTGATAATTTTTTTAGATTTTTATTTTGTCATTTAGTGTTAATTAGATTTAATTTTATTTTTCTTTATTATTAATTAATATCAAATATTAAATAGCTTATTTAGTTTTTATAAGGGTAAATTTAGTTTTTATAATTTTCCTAGTTCTAATATAGTCTAATAAGTTTTTAGAAAATAAATTTTGAGATTCTACTGTTCATTTTCTATTTTCCTTATTTTATTTGTTTAAAATAGATTTAAGTTAATTAAAAGGTAAATAATTAGTTGTTTAATCTTAAAACATAATTTTTAGAGTTTTTATAATTTTGTAGGATTCCAGTGATGGTTAAGTAATTTTATAAATTTTCTTGTAATTTTCTAAGTTAATTTAGTATTAATACTAATTAAAAGTAGTTTAATTAGTTTAATTAAGTTAAATAGTTTTTAATTAATAACAAAACCACAAAAAGACAAAAACATTTATTTTTATTTTTTATACTTTCTTCAAGTTCTAATTTAGTTTTTGAAAATATTTTTGTTAATTTTTAGTTTAATTTAAATCATTTGTCATTTTTAGTTTATTTAAAATAGATTTTAATTTAGATTTTAAATAGTTTAATTAATTAAATAATATTTAAATAGTATTTTAATCATTTTTATAATTTCATTTTCATTTTCAATTTTAAGTTTTAAAAAGTGTCAAAAGCACCCCCTGTAGTTTGTTAAATACCAAAAACCCACTTTTCCAGTCCGATACGTGATCTTAATTGTGAATACGTGCATATATCTGTTATCTGATTTTTGTGAATATTATACCTGTGTACAAATACCAAAATAACAGTAGCAATTTCAACTCCACATCATCTGGCTACTGTCCTCAGTGCCACTTTCTCAAAAACGATTCCAAAAGCACCATTTCAATCTCGCTGGGACTTTAACGACCCGGGAAAATACTACACTATCACCGGAGTATTGATTCTAGGCTGTCTTTGACTTATTGACCTTGGTCAATAATAATCTGACGGTTCGGGCTCAATCAAAATTTGGCGCCGTTGCCGGAGAGGTTGTTGCGTGTTTTATAAAATCGTTTTAAGTTTAGTGGTTTTCAAAACCCTCCCTGTACAAATTTCACACAAATTTGTAAAAAGTTTTGTAAAAATATAATCATATCAGAAAAAAAAACGTTCATTAACACTTCTCCTGAAGTGTTGAAAAACACCAAAAAAAAATTAAAAACAAATCAAAAACAAACTGTGAAGTTAAATTACTTCGTGTTCTTTAAGATTACAACCTGAAACAGTTGGTTTAAGGTAAGTTCTGACATTAAATTGCGAACTGAAGAGGAATCCATTCTTTCCTCCCGCCAGCCTGCGAGTAATCTTAAAGGGACGATTTCGGTTAACGAATCAGTTCCAAAAATATTTCTCAAGTTTTCTGCACACACACCCATAAGCCTAAAGCAGTTTTTCAAAAAAAAAATTAAATAATAAACCCATAATAAGTTCCCAAACTTAAGATTAAAACTTGCCTTTATATCCCTGTGAGTGGTGTACCTTTTTTAAAGAAGCCATTCACTTGTGATTGCTGGTTTAAGTTCACTGTGGTTTTGCCTCGATCTTGTTTTGAAAAATTGTTTTTAGTGCATGCGCACTCGGTCACAAACAAAACGTAAACATCAGAAAAACGTACACGAGCTACGTTCTGACACACAAGAACCAAAGACCGAAATGGCCGCTGGGCCACCACCACCTTTACCACCCCCTGACCCTCCCAGGGATGAGCCAGTTCCCGATCTCCGAACGATGGAGGAACTGTGCCAGCCTACCATGCAAGGGCGGGGTGGACCTATTGCACCACTCACTATTGAGGCTGCGGACTTTGGCCTCAAGCACCACATGATCCAACAAGTCCAGAATTCGTGTCAATTTCACGGATTACCGGGTGACGATGCCAATAAGCATCTTGACAAATATCTCACGGACACCCAAAGCATGAAACAGCATGGTGTCACGGATGATGCCCTTCGGCTGTACCTCTTCCCCTATTCTCTCACTCATCATGCCACAGCATGGTTTGACCGACTCCCAAGGAATTCTATTCGTACCTTTGATGAAATGGTAACCAAGTTTTTAGCAAAATATTTTCCACCATCCATGGTTACCAAGTTACGAAATGATATCAGCAACTTCCGGCAACGTCCCGATGAGTCTCTTTTTGAGGCTTGGGAACGTTATAAGCTAGCCATTGATCGGTGCCCTAACCACAATATGTTGCAAGTTACCATCATAGATACCTTCTATAATGGTCTGACACTGAGGCACCGAGACATTCTCAATGCTGCTGCTGGTGGGACCTTTATGAAAAGGCGTCCCGAGGAGTGCTATGACCTAATCGAGAACATGACTGCCCATCATAACTTTTGGGATTCCTCTGCGGAGAGGGATGCGTCATGTCATTCAGTTACTCCCTCATCATCATCTCCTGAAATAATAGCTCTTACCAAAAAGATGGATGATATTTCTACGGCTGTGTTGAGAATAAGCCAATCGATGCAAAATCAAGCTCAAAATCAACAAGTGAAAGCCGTGGCCCGAAGTTGTGAAACTTGTGGGGGCCCTCATCTGTATTCCGAGTGTCCAGCTACTGCTGACTTTCCTCCAGAGAACGTATATGCTGCTCACGGTTCCTACAATACGGGAGGTAATTCTTACCAACCGCAAGGGGACCGAAATCTCTTAAGCTGTCGTTCCAACAATTTTCTCGGACCTCCCGGTTTTAATCAAAATCAAAACCGTAACTCAAATCAGAATTTTAACCAAGGTCAAAACTCAAATTTCCAAAACCCGAACCAAAATCAAGGCCAGTTTAATCAAAACAATTTTCAAAATGGCAATCAAAACCAAGGTTTTCAAGGAAATTTTCAAAGAAACCAGAATCAAGGGAATTACAATCAGGGTAATTTCAATCAGAGAAACACTTTTCAGGGTAACAACAATCAAAATCAAGGGAATTTTCAAAACAACCGTGTTCAAAATCCCCCTGTTCAAAATCAAAACGTTGTTCCACCCCCGTCTTCCTCCGATGCTGAGATTAAACAATTCATGAAAGCACAAGAGGAAACAAATCGGTTATTGATCAAGACGATCTCTGAACTTCAGAAGTCTTTAAATGATCGACCCTCGGGCCCGGGTACATTACCGAGCAACACGATCGCTAACCCGAGGGGCGATGTCAACGCGATCACCACCCGAAGTGGGGTATCATACAATGGACCCTCGATTCCTTCTACCTCTTTTTCTCCTCCTAAGGTAGCGGAACGTGAACCTGAGGTTACTACGGACAGGGTACTTCCTACTAATAACGGAGGTACCAACAACGTCCACCCTCAAGTTGTCCCGGTCCCGGATCGTAAGCCGAAAGTTGTATTTGATCCCCCTGTGAGTCCTGATGAAATCCCAAAGAATGATCCTAAGCCATCAATTCCATATCCTTCACGATTGAGTGAACAAAAGAACCGCGAAAAAGCTAACCATCAGATGGAAAAATTTTATCAAATTTTCCAAGAATTACACTTTGATATTAGCTTCGCGGACGCTCTTCTTCTAATGCCTAAATTTGCTTCAACAATCAAAAATCTGATAAGCAACAAAGAAAAACTTTGTGAGATGGCAAAAACTCCTCTTAATGAGCATTGCTCAGCAGTGCTCTTGAAAAAGCTTCCCGAGAAGCTTGAGGATCCCGGGAAATTTCTCATTCCTTGTATTTTCCCGGGGATGGTTGAATGCTTTGCCTTGGCCGATCTTGGCGCAAGCATTAACCTGATGCCTTACACAGTCTGGAAAAGACTCTCACTTCCTGCTCTCACTCCGACCTGCATGACACTCGAGCTTGCAGACCGTACTATATCCCGTCCTCTCGGCATTGCCGAAGATATCTTCGTGAAAGTAGGACAGTTCCATTTTCCGGCAGATTTCGTGATTGTTGATTTCGATGCTGACCCACGAGTCCCTCTCATTCTCGGGAGGGGATTCTTAAGAACGGGTCGTGCTTTAATCGATGTATTCGAAGAAGAAATCACTCTACGTGTTGGTGGCGAAGCCATCACATTCAATCTTGATCAGACTTCAAGATACTCCTCCAACTATGACGCAGAAACGGTTAACCGAATTGACATCATCGATGTTGCGTCTGAGGAGTATTCTCAAGAGGTCCTTGGTTTCTCATCCAGTGGCAGTCTTTCTACTGACCCTATCATTTCCGACTCTTCCCCTTCCCTCACTCCGTTTGAGGGAGGTGACTTCCTTCTGGAAGAGCTCGAGGCTTTTCTTGCTCAGGATAGCTCAATCCCCGATGGGGTTGATGAAAACTATCTTGACCCGGAGGGGGACATTCTTCTCCTTGAAAGATTGTTAAATGACGATCCTTCACCCTCTCCGTCTCCACAAATACTTCATAAAGCGGAAGTCAAAAATGTTGAAATAACTGAAGACTTTCCCGAGGTTGAGCTCAAGGACTTGCCTCCTCATCTAGAATATGCATTTCTGGAGGGTGATGATAAATTACCCGTCATTATTGCTAAGGACTTAAAAGTTGAGGAAAAGGCAGAACTCCTAAAGGTTCTTAAGTCAAACAAGCAAGCAATTGCTTGGAAACTATCCGACATTAAGGGCATAAGCCCGAACTTTTGTACTCATAAAATATTAATGGAGGATGACTTTAAGCCAGCTGTGCAACATCAGAGAAGGGTAAATCCCAAAATCCACGAAGTTATCAAACAAGAAGTTCTTAAACTTCTTGATGCGGGATTGATTTATCCTATATCTGACAGTCCTTGGGTTAGCCCAATTCATTGTGTCCCTAAAAAGGGTGGCATTACCGTTGTCACCAACGAGGATAATGAATTGATTCTGACTCGTTTGGTCACGGGTTGGCGAGTATGTATTGACTATCGAAAGTTAAATGAAGCCACCCGTAAAGACCATTTTCCTCTCCCTTTTATGGACCAGATGCTTGAAAGACTTGCGGGGAATGAATACTACTGCTTCCTCGATGGTTTTTCGGGTTACTTCCAAATCCCCATTGATCCCCAGGATCAAGAGAAGACTACCTTCACATGCCCCTACGGAACCTTTGCTTACAGACGTATGCCTTTTGGCTTATGTAATGCACCAGGCACGTTCCAGAGGTGCATGATGTCTATTTTTTCCGACATGATCGGGAAAACTATGGAGGTATTCATGGATGACTTTTCAGTCATCGGGGATTCATTTCAGACTTGCCTCTCCCACTTGGAACAGATGCTTAAACGTTGCAAAGAAACGAATCTAAGTCTCAACTGGGAGAAGAGCCACTTTATGGTCAAGGAGGGCATTGTCCTCGGCCATAAAATTTCAAAAAACGGGATTGAGGTTGACAGAGCTAAAATCGATGTCATTGCCAAATTACCTCATCCCACCACCGTAAAAGGTGTTAGGAGCTTTTTGGGTCATGCCGGCTTCTACCGTAGGTTTATCCAAGATTTTTCTAAGATTGCCCGGCCTATGACCCATCTCCTCGAGAAGGATGCTCCTTTCATCTTCTCTCCTGAGTGCATCGAAGCTTTTGAAACATTAAAGAAAAAGCTTACCGAGGCACCGATTCTTGTTGCCCCCGATTGGGACCTACCTTTTGAGCTTATGTGCGATGCTAGTGATTTTGCCATAGGTGCGGTCTTGGGGCAACGTAAAGCAAAATACTTTCAGCCTATACACTACGCAAGTAAGACTATGACCGAGGCTCAAGGACATTACACCACCACTGAAAAAGAACTCCTAGCTGTGGTGTATGCCTTTGAGAAATTCCGGTCATACTTAATCCTGACCAAATGCGTGGTGTATACGGATCACTCGGCTTTGAAGTACCTATTTGCAAAGCAAGATGCAAAGCCGAGGCTTCTCCGTTGGGTTCTCCTCCTTTAGGAATTTGATATCATTATTCGTGATAAAAAAGGAGCCGAGAACCTTGCTGCTGATCATCTCTCACGATTAGAGAACCCACATCAAGATGTGTCCGAGAAACAAGAAATAAATGAATCATTCCCTCTCGAGACACTCAGTGCGGTTACTTTTCGTGGTGACTCTACTACCCCATGGTTTGCCGACTTTGCAAATTACCGTGCGGGTAACTTCATCGTGAAGGGGATGACGTCCCAACAGAAAAACAAATTTTTTAAAGACGTCAAACATTATTTCTGGGACGACCCCTTCCTCTTCAAAATCTGTGCCGATCAAGTCATCAGGCGATGTGTATACGGACAGGAAGCCGCTGATATTCTCAAGGCTTGCCATGCTGGACCCACCGGGGGCCACCATAGTCCTAACTACACCGCCAAAAAGGTGTTTGATTCCGGTTTCTATTGGCCCACAATCTATAAGGATGCCCACGAGTTAGTCAAAGCCTGTGATGCTTGTCAGCGTCACGGGAATATTTCACAAAAGAACGAAATGCCACAAAATGCTATTCAAGTTTGTGAAATCTTTGACGTCTGGGGCATTGATTTTATGGGGCCATTCCCATCTTCTCGTGGAAACAAATACATACTCGTGGCTGTTGACTACTTGTCAAAATGGGTTGAGGATAATGATGCCCGAGTAGTTGTGAAATTCTTGAAATCCCTCTTTGCTCGTTTTGGAACCCCACGTGCCATCATTAGTGATCGCGGTACTCACTTTTGCAACGATCAATTTGCAAAAGTCATGCTTAAGTACGGTGTTACTCATCGTCTTTCTACCGCATATCACCCCCAAACAAGTGGGCAGGTGGAGGTTTCCAACCGTGGTATTAAACGGATTCTTGAGAGGACAATAGGAGAAAATCGTGCTTCCTGGTCGGATAAACTAGATGATGCACTCTGGGCCTTCCGTACAGCTAACAAAACACCCATTGGGTGTACTCCATACAAGCTTGTATACGGGAAGGCGTGTCATTTACCGATCGAGCTCGAGCACAAAGCCTACTGGGCCTTGAAACATGCAAACTACGACCTTCATAAAGCGGGTGATCACCGTAAGGTTCAACTCAATGAATTAAACGAACTTCGTGATCAAGCCTACGAGAACTCTTTGATCTACAAAGAAAAGACAAAGAAGATTCACGACTCTAAGATTAAGAACCGAGTTTTCAACGTCGGTGACAGAGTCCTTCTTTTCAACTCAAGATTAAAGATCTTCTCGGGGAAATTAAAAACCCGATGGACCGGACCATTCACTATTGCTAAAGTATATCCATACGGGACTGTTGAATTATCTCAACCCGAAGGTCCCAACTTCAAAGTGAATGGTCACAGATTGAAACATTATTTTGGAGAGGACATACCACCCATGGTTGTCCCGGATCTCCAAACTTTCCCCATGGACCAATGAATTCGGGGATCGAGTCAAGCTAGTGACTCGGTGAACAAAAATTAGCAGCATATATGGGTTTTCACCCGTATTTCTGACTTCTTTCTACTTTCTACCACCCTAGTGTGGGGGAGTGGCCATCCCCCACCGTTTCAAAAGTAAATATGTTTCAAAATTCAATAATCATGTTTTGTATGTATATTATATACTTTATCATTCAACTCCCGGGCTGTCAGGGCAAATTTATTACAGTTAATCATTCACAAGTGATTAGCTAGCGTGGTAAACCTGACACAAGCCTGGGAGGTAGTGATTACATTCTAAAAAAAAAAAAAAAAAAAAAAAAAAAAAAAAAAAAAAAAAAAAATTGTATGTTCAGATAAAATAAAGTGAAAACTAAAAATTTCCACAGTTAGCATCGAATATTAGCTTTTCCCGTTCAGAGATTCGGCATAATAGCCGGGACTTTGAATATTGAGGACAATATTCAGTTCTAGTGTGGGGGGGGGGAAATTCTTACGAATTTTATCACAAAACTTTCCAAGTACCCCCATTTTAGGCCAAAATTTTTCAAAATATTTCACTTTATTCCAAAATTTTTGTGGTTATCAGTCCGCCAAAGTCTAAATGACAAAGGGATTGGCTAGTCCAGGAGCAAACGGCTCTTGGTAAAGACATCTCAAACCCGTTGATGGCTGGCAGTTTGCCAAAAATTGCATGGTTCCTCAGCTCCCCCGCATCCTCATAAGCAAATGAGTTGGCTAGCCCACAAGATTATGGCTTGTGGTAAAGGCAGTGGAAAATCCATAATTGGTATTCAGCTCACCAAGATGTCGACTTAGTCCATCAAGATGCTGGCTAGTCCAGAAGCAAACGGCTTTTGGTAAAGACAAATCAAATCCGTTGACAGCTGGTGGTTTGCTCAAAATCACACGGTTATCATGTGTGCCACAGTTCTTACACCTGGCTACTCCAGAAGTGATGGCTTTTGGTAAAGAGTTTCAAATCCATTAAGTTTTTCTCAAAAGATTGCTAGGGACTAGCAATGTTTTAGTGTGGGGGATTGATGAGTGTGTAAATACTCATCATTTTTGTCTTATATGAACTGCCAAAACATCCAAAAACACTCAATAATGAATCAAAATAGTGAAAATATCCCAGGAAAGTGTTTTACATGTCTCAAATGCAAAAATACCAAAAACAGATGAAAAACGCACAAAGTTTGCATAATTGGCAGTTTCAGTCCCCTAACTTTCAAAAGTTGTCAAATCTAGTCCCTGGTCATTCTAAAAACTTGAAAAAGTCACCAAAGGTCCTTATATGAAAAACTTTGAGAAAAACAAATTTTGTCCTTGCACTAACCTTTTATGACAGGATTGGTCCTTGGTGGAAAGTTTGGTGATATTTACACAAATGGTCCTTGAAGTTTGAAAGTTTGACGGTTTCAGTCCCTGATGAAAATAAATTGGAAAAATCAACAAGGGACCTTGTACTATTCATCATTGGCATGTTACACCCTTGGAAACAAATTTAGAAAATGCCAAGTCCACACCCTCAACTTTCCCAAAATTGCAAAATAGGTCCTTGTGTTTAACAAATCCTAACCGGATCCAAAAATAAGCTAAAACCAAAACCACTTCAATCCACTTTGGGCCCAAAACAAATCCAATCCACCCTAAGCCCAGTCCAACCCCAACTTTGACCCGGGTCAACATTTGACCTGGTTATCCCAGTCAAACACCACCATCTTCATTACCACTTCCCACCAAAACCACCCCCCCCCCCCCTCTCAGACCAATACCACCTGGTATTGCCCACCACCACCACTTGCAAATCCCATCATCACCTCCCTACACCTACCCCTTCACGCCACATTTAATGCCCCTCCCCCAATTCACGTTATCAGTCAAATTGCAAAAAGAATACTTTTCCCGCCAAGCCACGTGTAAGCTCAGGAGTGGACCAAATTTATCAAATGATGGTGGGATTTGATCAGAGGGCAGAGGGAAACCCTAGGAGAAGGCTATAAAAGGCAAAGAGATGCAAGAGGAAGAATTGTCTAGTTTTTTTTAATAGTTGTAATCGTATTAGTAATTTAAGCAATTGTAGTGTAGCAACAAGCTTTTAAGCAGTTGTAGAAGTTAATTCAATGTATTGTTAAACTATTTTCAGTAATATATGCAAGTTTTCTCAGCTTATTTTGTTTATGCAATTTTCAAATTCCACTTGTTAATCTGAATTATAGTCTGATAGGATTTAAGCTCAAATTATGGACTGAGTAGGTACACATAAGCTCCATTAAGCTTATCAAAGCTTTTAGAGACTTTAAAACTCAGCTATACTAGAAAAAGATCAAAAAGATAAAAAAAAGTCAACCATGGTCAACTGTGTGCTTGATTTTTGTGTTTCAGGTTGAAGAAGGAAGTGGTGATCAACATTGGAGCTGGTTTTGCCTATCTAAAGATAGGCTAGCATAGTGAAACACTCCTTTTCAAGCTGGAGTGAGATATGTGGTAACTTGATCCAATTTCTTTTCTAAATCTGTATAAGCTTTTGATTCTGAGTAGTAGGTAGTTTTATTTGAATTAGATTGTTAATTAAGCTTTAATTTTAGTTAATATAGTTAGTTGAATCAGTAAATTGGTAATTGGTGATTGATTGCTTAGGTTCCTAGTATAAGTAGTCACTTAAGGTAGTGTTTGGATTTGGTGAATGTATTGAGCTGTGGTATTTGTTACTTGAGATAATCAATTTAGATACTTAGCATATGCCATATCTGGGTCTGAGAAACTCAAAGCCTGGTCTCTTAAAGCTTAAAAGTCAAAATCAAAAGTTTTCCACCACCAAAGTCAACTGTGGTGGAAATCTAGGTCCATAACCTCATCATTTCTATTCATAAATAGTTATTATAGCTTAAAGTTGTAAAATTATAGCTTAATACAACTATTTGAATCAGTACTAAGTGTTGGAAATCAAAAATAGTCAAAGTAACAAGTTTCATACAAAAGTCAAAATTACCCATTCCAGATTTTTGCAAAAATTCCAAGCTTAATTTTGATTTGTGTGTTTGGATTTGGACTTCAAAACTTTTACAAGTTATTCTCCATCAGCTTATCTTCCAAAATTCATAATTGTTTCAATTTTGTGATTTTTCTCCAAGCTTTTACAAGCCTTGGAAGTGAGCTGTAGGGCAGACCCTTGCCCTGTGCAGCAGACCAGTCACTCACCACCACCACTTTGGTGGTGTTTTGTGACCACCTCAGTGGACCCCAGACCCCATAATTAGGTTCTTACAACCCCCCTCCTACCATAGATCAGGGATTGACCCTTTGTTTGACCTGGTACCCAGTGGACCCCACAATAAGTTGCCACAAAGTTTGTCCCAAGTCTGAGTTGTTTGAGAAACTGCATAAGTGCTTATTTGGTTTGAAACAGCTTAATTGTGCTCATTGCTTATTGTTTCTGGCTTATTTAAGATTGTCAAGCTTATTTGTAATTACTTTTGCCATTGTGGACCCCACCCAAAGCCTTTTGACCTCATTTGACCACACAGTCAACATAAGTCAACTGTGTAAGCCAAGGGGGTGCTTATAGCTTATTTATAAGCTATCTTGAAAAGTGTTTTCATAAAAGTTTGTCATTTTAAGGTATAAAGTAGTTCTGAAAAAGAAAAATCCAAAAAAATCAAAGTTAAAGTAAGTGATAGTTTCTAATTAATTCAAGTTAATTTTAATTTTCATTTTTATATTTTAATTAAGTCACTAGTGTTTTTATATTTTTATTAAATACCTTATATAGTAAAGTAATTTTGATAATTTTTTCAGATTTTTATTTTGTCATTTAGTGTTAATTAGATTTAATTTTATTTTTCTTTATTATTAATTAATATCAAATATTAAATAGCTTATTTAGTTTTTATAAGGGTAAATTTAGTTTTTATAATTTTCCTAGTTCTAATATAGTCTAATAAGTTTTTAGAAAATAAAATTTGAGATTCTACTGTTCATTTTCTATTTTCCTTATTTTATTTGTTTAAAATAGACTTAAGTTAATTAAAAGGTAAATAATTAGTTGTTTAATCTTAAAACATAATTTTTAGAGTTTTTATAATTTTGTAGGATTCCAGTGATGGTTAAGTAATTTTATAAATTTTCTTGTAATTTTCTAAGTTAATTTAGTATTAATACTAATTAAAAGTAGTTTAATTAGTTTAATTAAGTTAAATAGTTTTTAATTAATAACAAAACCACAAAAAGACAAAAACATTTATTTTTATTTTTTATACTTTCTTCAAGTTCTAATTTAGTTTTAGAAAATATTTTTGTTAATTTTTAGTTTAATTTAAATCATTTGTCATTTTTAGTTTATTTAAAATAGATTTTAATTTAGATTTTAAATAGTTTAATTAATTAAATAATATTTAAATAGTATTTTAATCATTTTTATAATTTCATTTTCATTTTCAATTTTAAGTTTTAAAAAGTGTCAAAAGCACCCCCTGTAGTTTGTTAAATACCAAAAACCCACTTTTCCAGTCCGATACGTGATCTTAATTGTGAATACGTGCATATATCTGTTATCTGATTTTTGTGAATATTATACCTGTGTACAAATACCAAAATAACAGTAGCAATTTCAACTCCACATCATCTGGCTACTGTCCTTAGTGCCACTTTCTCAAAAACGATTCCAAAAGCACCATTTCAATCTCGCTGGGACTTTAACGACCCGGGAAAACACTACACTATCACCGGAGTATTGATTCTAGGTTGTCTTTGACTTATTGACCTTGGTCAATAATAATCTGACGGTTCGGGCTCAATCAGTAGCCAACCTACATCTTTTGTAAACAATTACGGTATGTATATGAATGTAGTTTGGTTTGTGTAAAATCCCTACCCTTATAACCAAGTTTCGTCACGTTGTTCATCACTATCACTAACATGTAACAATGATAATGTGTTTTCAATCAAGGTTAACTATGCGGGAGTATTTACTTCCCTACCTGGTATGAGATATGTCAATGGTAGCTTTTGTTTCTTTGATACCGTAGACGTTGAAGAGTTTTCCACCCATGAACTCATTGCTCGTCTTTATAAAGTCCATGACAAAAGTATCCGTTTTATGACATTTGTTTGGTGCAATTCTTGACTGTTATGCAGACAATGACACATTTGCTTAACCATTTCAACTCAAGACTGCAAATTCCATTTGCATACTACAAATTCCAATTGCTGCTACTTCCATTGCATTTAACTTAAAACCATTCCATGAAAGTTAACTTAATACCATTCCATTTCATCAACAATACATACCAAATAGGCCATAGCCATTACATCACTGAGTTGTTCAAAACACAAAAAAATTTGGCATTTGGCATTACATCATCCCTAATAACAGACACCATCTAAAAAGTACTTAGCCTAATTTAGTGAACCAAACAAACAAAGCATATCCCAACCAAGAAATGTACAAACGTCTCCTAATCCTTGCACGTTCTTGATCCATTTCTCTGAGCTGGTGTTCAAGATTATTTCTTCCCCTCAACAATCCTGGTATTATAGCAACAGCACGTTGGCACATGGGGGGATCGAACCAATCTATAAATGGATAATTAGACCCCTACAAAATCAAATTATTATATCATTATAATGAACCCTAATTTAAAAAAAGAAAGTAATTAAATTAGCTACTTTACCGTTATGGGACAACTGTAAAACCTACGACCTGGGTTGATATTGCTCCAAGATGTACGGATTACTGCAGTTCGACCACAAGCGCATACCACCATTTTTAAGGTTTTGAATTTGAGGGAGAGATTAGAGAAAAAGAAGTGTGGTGGCTGTGATATTATTAAGGGTTTGTGATGGTTTCAATAGTTTGGGTCTTTAACCCGTTTTTAAAATAAATGGAAAAGTATAAAGACAAAAATAACCCCACGTGGGAGGCATGTGGGCATACTTAACGAGCCCAACCAACGCCCGTTAGTGATAGGGATGAACAGCGTGACGAAACTTGGTTATAAGGAGTCATGATGCAAGAAAAAAAAAGGGATAGACTATTGGAAGGGATTTTACACAAACCATAGGGACGAACGGTGTAATTTACTCTACAAAATAAATGGCTAAAAACAAACGAAATTGGCCCGTAACATAAAACCCTTCAACTACATAAACTTTAAGTAAAAATACAACAACTTTAATAAAACTTAGAAAGTCCAGCTGAATTTCTTCAAACTAAGATTGCCCATCTCGTCGCAAGGTCCAACTGATTGAGTTGTTTTCTTTTGAGGAGTCTTATACCATTCTAGCTTTATCTTGAGTTCCATTAAAACATTACATATCCTAGATACTAGGTGAAACAAGGGTCTCCGTAAACAACGCACCATTAGAACACAGAAAAGAAGTAACGGGATAAAAACGGTCAAACCACATCAAACCAGTATCGATTTCAAAAATCTTCTGAAATTTTGCCATCACAAACCACTTATTTCCGTTTGTCACATAATGTGTTATCGAGCACCATGTATCGAGTGATATTGGAGGAAATGAGTGGATGTGGTACCATGTACCTTGTTGAAGGGTCCACATGTCAATTGTCATCTCACGAAATCCAGTGGCAGCAAACATCACTAGCTCATCTTGTGCGTCCACTAAAAGAATATAAACGATTCCATGTGTAGGAATCGGTGGAATGTTCATCATCTGAAATTGCTCTGTATCTACATCAAAAGATATCATGAAATTGATACCTCCAACAACTGACTCGCAAACAGTGAAATAAAGATTACCACCACATAAAGTACCAGATGACCAACAGAAACGGGTGGTTAGATACTCAGCTGGTAGTGTGAGAGGTATGTTTCTCCATGATTCGTACCTCCTAGAATACACATTGACCGCAAGCGTAGCATTCCTACGCCTTATATACAAGACTTTGAAATCATCATGCGTGTCGGTGTACATACCAACTGCATCAAGTTTATCTTTATAGAAGTCGTTGGAATATGGGGTGGTAAGCGTTTGAAAGAGGTTGTGAGTGGGTTCTAAAGGAACAAATCGGATGTGAAATCATTGCAAACACACAATAATCCATTCAAATGTGATAGAATTTTCACGACATTGAATCGATTATCATATGATCGATGATCAAAAGGAATGGTGACTGGTGAGTGCTGATTCACTCACTATTTTATGGCCAAATACCAACCCAAAATGACTAATTGAGCTAACAAATGCCAAGAAAACACGTGTTTTTATGTTGTGAACATGCAGGTACGGATTTATCACAAAAAGACGAAAAGTCAAGTAAAAATCAGAAAAACGGGCACGAGAGTGGGAAAAGGTCAGAAAGTCAAGCTGGAAATCAAGTTGAGCTTAAAAAGTCAAAAGAGATCCTCAGAGTTTCATAAAGTTGCAAGACTAGTCCTTGATCAAAGATTTAAGAGATTGTCACTTTCAGTCCCTGAAGTTTCATCATTTATCAGAATTAGTCCTTTGAGGAGATTTTTGAAGAAATTACATCTCAAGTACTCCAATTATTCAAGTAATGTCAAAATAAACCCTTGGATCAAGTTTACAAAGAATGACAGATTTAGTCCTTGTGATTTCAGAAAATACAAATATGGTCCTCATGGTTTACTAAGCTTTAATCATCAAAAGTTAACAAAACAAAAGCCTGGTCTATTTAAATAATCCATGTGTACCATTTACAAGTCCAACTCACAAAGCCCAAACCAAATTAAGCCCACCCAAGTTTCGGTCAACCCCACAAGTCAAACTAATAAATAAATAAATAAACACAACCCGCCCTTTTTACCCCCAATTCACCCCCTAAACCCAGAATTACTATTCCTCTCATGAACCCTAAATTACCCCGCCCCTTAATTACCACAATTAAGGGCAAAATGGTACAATCAAAGGCCTTCTAGAATGTCAGAGTGATGTCAGATGGTGTCAGACGCGAAGTAACACACAAGGGGGCTACGTGGCAACGATTGATTGGTTAGAACGCGTCATATTTGAGTGATCCAAGGGCTACTATTGGTTTGGTAATGATTGGAATGATCAAGCGGCTATAAGGAGCATCAAAGAAACACAACTCACACGGATTGCCAGCTTGGCAATCCGAGAGCTAATCTCACCTCCTCATCTATAAATAGAGCCATTTGTAGATGATTTTAGTGTGTAGGATTAGAGTAGCGAAGCTATGCTAAAATTTCATTAGATTATATTCAATTTAGCATTTGTAATATCCACCTTATTGTTTTAATGAAATTTTCTATTTTCTTCTAAATCTCAATTAGCTTATTTCTGAATTTCATACTTCTTATTTTACCTTATATCTTTCTCATTTTGTTTAATCTCAGTTGTTATTAGTTTAACTAGTTTTACTCTTTTCTCAACTTAAGTCATTTTCAGAAGAAAAAAAATAAATAAAAAAAATAATAATAAATAAAAATAATAAAAATATGTTTTCAATTTGTTAAATAAGCTTTCAAATAAGCTTAATTAGCTTCTATACAATCAGTTTAAGCTTTGTAACTCTTAGTGTAACTGTTTTCATTCAAAACTCTTTGGTGTTCAAATTCAGTCAACGAAAGTCAAAGAAGTGTTGATCCAGTGATTCCAGGTGTATATTAGATAAGTTGGGATAGAAGTGGAAGATCCCTGCCTATCACAAAGATAGGCAAGCTTAGTGAATTAGTCCTGTTCAAGCTGGACTAAATGAGTTTGTAAGTAATGGCTAAATTTTAGTTTCTCTAAAAGTTTCTTATGAAGATCTTATATCTTTAGTATTTTACTGTTTCATTGATATTATTATTGATATTGTTACTATAATTTTGTGTTACTGAGTTTGTATGATCATTAGAATTGTTGATTATAGCTTGATCTGAGTAGCTTGTTGATCTAGTTATCTGTCTTAATTTTGATCTGTGATTTTAAGATATAGATGTTGTTTGATACTGATTTAGTCTCATAACATACTAGGGAATCTGTAGTGATAATTAGATTGGAGAAGTTTAGCTTGAATCTGTTAGACTTAGTGAAATCTGTTGAATTCAAGGGTGTTTGGATCTGTTCAGGTTAGCTGCTACAGTAGTTATTTAGTTGTTAGAACTGAACTGTAAGTCATTTAGATTAATATTAGCTATTAACTAGCAATAAAAGTGATAGTAACTGAATAAAAGTCAAAGAAGCCTTTATATCTCATCTGTGCTTGAATTTTTGATATCTAAGTTTGCTGAATTGGTGATTCCATACAGATTTAGTTTGAGATTGAGATTTTTGTGCTTAAACATACTTAATAGATTCCTAGAAACAGAATTAGGCATTTAAAATTCATAATAGTCAAAGAGTAGTAGTCAAATAAATAGTCAACTAGTTTTAGGTTTAGGTGCTCATTAGTCACTTTAGTTGATCATATTTAGAGTAGTTAAGGATTAGCTGTGATAGTAATAGTACTTGGTTGTGCAATTCAGTTGTTCTACAGAGCTTTTGCCCCATAAGTGTGCATTTTTGAGCTTATTAGAAGTGATTTTTGCCCCTGTGTAATAGCATAGTTGAGACAGAGTTTCTGAATTGGTATTGAGGCCTGCTATTGTTCATTTGAGCTTACATCAGTGTTTGGTGGTTAGTTCTGAGCTTATTGATATTTGTTTAAGTGTTGTGCTTAGTTATTTGGTTTCTGGATGCTGTTTGCTTTTACTCTTTTAGCTTATTTCATAGTTTCATTTCATCTGTCTACTTATTACCTGAAGTTTTGAGCTTATTGAAATTTGTTCTCTGGCACATTTAAGCATTTTACATCATAGATTATCTGTGTTTTCAGTTTCATAAGGTTTTGTTTCACAAGTGCTTATTAAAAAGCACTTGTGATAAGCAGTTTATACTAAATAAGCAGTTTCCCTTTTCATTTTTACTTCAAAATTTTTATCCAAGTTCTTTTTAATATTTTAGATTTTCTGGAATTTTTCCAGATTTTTCTAAGCCTTTTTACTATTTTTCTTATTTTATTTTGATTTTATTCAATTTTTAAATAGTTTTTAATTACCAAAAGTCAATAAAAAATCAGAAAATGTTGTGAAAAATACAAAAATATTTTTAGAAATTCTTTTATAATATTTTAGAATTTTTAGAATTAAATTTTCAATTTTCCACTTTAATTTTCTATTTTTCCTTATTTTTAATTCATTTTAAATTCCAAAAATCAAAATTAATTCATAGAAAATAAATAAAAAGTCAAAAAAATATTTTTCTTTTTCTTAAAATTCTTTTTAATAGTTTAAGATTTTTAGAAAATTGTTTTACATTCGTAGGATCATTTTTCAATAAAAGTCGCGTTTTAAATAACGCGGTTGCATTTCCGTTTTTACGTTTTTCACTTTGGTGCATTATTAGCTTGTACTCTTTGCATATTTCATAATTGTTTGTGATTACTTGGATATCTTGATTGTTATTTTCACTTTCTCACTTTTCAATTCACGGTTTCACGAATCGATATTCTCGATTCTATTCGCCTTCGTTGGGAAACGACTCGGGTGATCCGTATTTTACGCGGATCACTTCGATACTATACTATATATTATATAATTTGTTTTCACACGAATCAATTTTTGGCTCCGTTTCCGAGGAAGGCCGAAGTGAATTTTTGAATATTGTTTTGAAAAATCGTGTTTTGTTAAGCCTTCCTCTACTTTGTATATATATCTCTATAAAAATTGAAAAAATTCAAAACACTTTTCCTAAAGTGTTTACAAAATACCAAAAAAAAAATAATAAAATTTACAACCTCGACTCGACCGAAAGGAAGGGCGTTGTAAACCAAAAAAGTCTCACAATATAACGAAAACGTGAAATTAATTGATTATCGGATTATTTCAATTACTACAACCAAATAAGCGAAAAATACGGATAGCTAAGACATTAAATTGCTAGCTGAAGAGAGATTCATTCTTCTTTCCCGTCCCGTCGCGCGTGGTTTTGAAAGAAACGGTTTTCAATTAACGTTACGTTTTAAGAAAAGAAAAACAAAAGAAATAAAAAGTTTTTGTGATAAAAATATAAAAAACAAAAAGATTTTCTTTTCTCTTTCCTTTTTCATTTTCTTTTTGCTTGTGGTGTATGCACACCCGTTCTTCTTTTGAGAGTCTTACGTCTCCGTTCTCTAACCCCGAGCGTGTTTTACGACATACGAGTCGGGTTCATTTCCTTGACGACGAGGAGATGAACCAAAACGAACACAACGGATCCCCGCCGATGGGTGGTCCGCAGCACAATGTTATCCCGCCGATGGGACAACAACCGGCATTTGATCCACGTCCGATGGAAGAACAACTCCAATCACCATTCAATGGTGTGAGGAGAGCTATTGTGATTCCGGACATCAATGCCAACTTTGAGATCAATCACGGATTACTCAATTTGATCACGGGTATATCCTTTCACGGGTTCGATCACGAAGACCCCTATGCTCACATCAGAAATTTCACCGACATCGCTGAGACTATTAGAATGAACCAAGTTCCTCACGATGTGGTGAAATTGAAGTTATTTCCTTTCTCCTTAAAAGGAGCAGCCCGGACTTGGCTGGAAAAGGAACCGCCTAATTCGATTCACACTTGGAATGATCTCGCTTCCAAGTTTGTGAATTACTTCTATCCTCCCTCTAAAACTTCTAACCTACGTTCTCAAATCTTTCGGTTCCAACAAGCGTTTGATGAGTCGTTTAGTGAAGCTTGGGACCGATTCAAAGATTTGAAGGAAAAATGTCCGAACCATGGGTTCACCGGCCTTCAGCAGATTGATACGTTTTATAATGGGTTATGTCATGCTGACCAAGATTCGCTTAACTCTGTTGCGGGTGGTAACTTGTTGGCTAGGAACACGCATGATGCTTTCACGATAATTGAAAATAAGGCTCGTGTTAGAATGTCAAGAAATAAACCACAAGTGTCTAACAATGGTAAAAATAATGATGAATTGGTAAATATGATTGTGGCTTTAACGAAGAAAGTTGATGCAATGTCTATGGAAAAATCAAGTCAACAAGTCAATGTCGTTAATTAAGGTTGTATTACTTGTGGAGGTCCACATCCGTACTATGAGTGTCCGACGACTGGCTCTTTTGCTCAAGAGAACGTGTATGCTGCGAATATGGGTGGCAACGGTTACCCACCTCTTCAAGGAGATCGTAGTCTCCTCAGCTACCGTTCGAGCCATTATCAAGGGCCACCCGGGTTTAATCAACCTAATCAAGTGAATCAGAATAACAATGTGCAAAACTGTAATCATCAATTCAATAACAATCAAAATCACAATCGCGGAAATAATGGTTTTCGAGGACAAAATCAGAATTTTCAACAAAATCAAAACCGGGGAAATTACCACCAAGGCCCGCCTCAAGGGAACAATTTTCAAAATAATGGGAATTTTCAGAATAATAATCATGGAAATCAGAACAATGGCAATTTTCAAAACCGTGGGCAAAATTTCAATAATCAAAATCAAGCTGTTATTCCAAATCCGTCGCCTACGGAAGAGTTGATTAAACAATTGATTCAGAGTCAACAAGCTTTAATTGCTAAACAAGATGAAACAACGAGATTGTTTGCGACTCAAATCAACGATATTAACAAGTGTTTAAATGATCGACCCTCGGGCTCTGGAACGTTGCCAAGCAACACGATCGCTAACCCGAGGGGCGATGCAAAAGCGATCATAACAAGGAGTGGTGTTACTTATGATGGACCGACGGCTCCGACTACCTCTTCTTCTCTACCTCCCAAGGTAGTAGCCCGTGAACCTGAGGTGACAACGGATACGGAAATTCCTATTAATAATGGAAGGACCGAAGACATCCAACCTCCGGTGGTCCCGACGTCTAAAGGAAAGGAAAAGGTTGTTAATGATAATGAAAATGAAACACCGGTTAAAACAAAGTTGCCATATCCGTCATGCTTAAACGAACAAAAGCACCGCGAGAAGGATAAAAACCAAATGGAAAAGTTCTATCAGATTTTTCAAGAATTACACTTTGATATAAGTCTCGCGGATGCTATACTTTTGATGCCAAAGTTTGCTTCGATGCTAAAAGGTCTTTTGAATAATAAAGAAAAGCTTTTTGAAATGTCAAGGACTCAAATGAACGAGAATTGCTCAGCGGTTCTTCTTAAAAAGCTACCCGAAAAGCTTGAAGACCCTGGCAAGTTTCTTATACCTTGCAATTTTCCGGGTATGGTTCAATGCTTCGCCTTGGCCGATCTTGGTGCTAGCATTAACCTTATGCCAATGTCGATATGGAAAAAGTTGTCTCTTCCTAACTTGACACCGACGCTTATGACCCTCGAGCTTGCCGACCGATCTACGTCTCGTCCAATTGGCATAGCTGAGGATATTTTTGTCAATGTTGGGAAATTTCATTTCCTTGCGGATTTTGTGGTTGTTGATTTCGATGCCGATCCACGGGTTCCTCTCATTCTCGGGAGAGGATTCCTAAGGACCGGTCGTGCCTTAATTGATGTTTACGACGAGGAGATTACTTTACGTGTTGGAAATGAAGCCATCACTTTTAACCTTGATCAAACCGCGAGATACTCCTCCGATTACGATGTTTCTTCTGTTAACCGTATCGATGTTATTGATGAACTTACGGAGGAGTATGCTCAAGAATTTCTTGGTTTCACCGATAATGCTTCGAGTGGCAATCCCGCTCCTTCTTTTGAACCGATCGTCTCTGATTCTTCCCCTTCCCTCACTCCGTTTGAGGGAAGTGATCTCGCTTGGGAAGAAATTAATGCTTGTCTTTTAAATGAATCATTTTCACCAGAAATTGATAATAACAACTTTGATCCGGAGGGGGACATTTTATTAATTGAAAAATTGTTAAATGAAAAACCAATTGTTTCTTCCCCTCCGGTAGACTTAAAAATGGCAGACGTAAAAGAAGTTAAGCCGTCAATAGAGAATCCTCCGGAGCTCGAGCTCAAGGATTTGCCTCCTCATCACGAAGAAGTTGGTTGTTCTCATCGATGAAGGTTGGAACCTCGTCCGCACCATCAAAATAATTACGGCTCAGCCCCATATGCACCAAGAACTCCTTAGGATAGGAGTTAATGGGAATGCGGTTAGCATCAATTATGTCCGCATCCGCGGCGCTGTAAGAACCAGGGATAGGACGCTCATCCCTCGGCAACGACATTTGAGTATAGAACTCAAAACGCGACGGAAATACAACATCATCTACCCAGAAGAAGTACTCTCTCCAA
Organism: Artemisia argyi; assembly: GCA_030686995.1. Classification (NCBI taxonomy): domain Eukaryota; kingdom Viridiplantae; phylum Streptophyta; class Magnoliopsida; order Asterales; family Asteraceae; genus Artemisia; species Artemisia argyi. The sequence continues at coordinate 127,871,777 of CM060696.1, forward strand.
TGCCGTAAGGAATCTACCTTCTCTTCATAGCATTGAAGGCGCCCTGCGCGTTTGGCAAAAGAAACCCATCCATGCGACCACGTTGTGTGATAAAACGCACGAAATAGGTGAACTGTCGGATTGATAGCCAATAACCGACAATTAATCTCAAATTTTGATATCTTAGCCGCACCTATACAGTGCAGCTGTGAGATATGAAGTTGGTAATGATTGAGCACGTTGCTCAAAAAGACAGAAATGGGTACGCGATAATTCGCGTAATCAAAAAAGCGTGTATACAAACCAATTTTCCCATCGGGGAAATCAGCAATACACGCATCCACGTCTGGTGCTTCAGGATGGATGTCGAGAGGAATGAAGAAGTCAGAAGAAAACTGACGTACGTCATCCTCATCCAACCTAGAGCGGAACTCATGTAACTGAGCAACCATTTTATAACAAAGGTATATTAAATAATGCGCACGCGCAGATACCTAATGCAAATAGAAGATTGAAGGAGAAGAAGCTTTTAGAATTTTGCAAATGGTGAAAAAACGTTTGACTGTGTGAACCACAGTGAAAAGGGGCGGTGATTTATATAAGACGGCAAGAAACCCTAAATGGGATGCCACGTGGATCCCACTAACAAATGTGTGGCTGGGAGATGGAAGGTACAAGCACTTTTCCCCTTTTCTCGAGGCACACGTGGATAGCCTCCCCGTTTTTCGAAGCACCCTTTATGATATTTTGGGACTTGGTACATTGTTCCTACCTTTTGGGCGGGAAGTATTTAATTTCTTCCTGCCACGCTTGCCGCTAGTTTCATTAGTCTAGTATCCGCGGCTACGAGCCGCGCACACTAGACTGGGGGGACATGATGACGTATAGCCTATAGTTGGGCCACGAGCCCAAATTATAGACATTACTAAGCCCAAACCCACCACAAGTGGGTTATCATGACAAATGACTTGGGCCATAATTACCAACGGCCTAGGCTCACGAAGCCCAAAGCCCAACCAAAACACACGGCTAATGGATAAGGATCTTCTATTTACGGAATAGATATCCTTACCCCGGATAAGCACCACGAGTGCGAAGAGTAAGGAGTAAGATACCTACACGGTTTCTGCGCCCTATATATAGAATAATATATTCTCATTAAAGGTACGATTTACACAATCCCTAACTCTTCAACTAAACCCTAATACCGATTATTTACTCTCACGCCGGAGTCTAATCGTGTGAGACAATCCCACGATAAGCCTAACGGTGTTGTTTGCTTTCTTAGTGCGCAGGTTTCACAAGCACTAAAGTTCTAATTGGTACGAGAGCAGAGTCTAAACAAGGTAAGGCCAACTTTTGTATCAACAATATTTGTGCCTTACATTTCACAATCAATATATTAGAAAAGTTTTGTGGATTGTGTATTTGAAATTTTAAATGAGACATGAAACTTGGAGGTTAATCAGGTACAACTAAATCGTGTATCATTTCATTCAAGTCCCTCATTTGTGGTTTGTTGATTATTTTGCTTATATAAACAGGTCTATGTTTCTTGCAACCACAACTATATATATCTCGTAATATATAGATCATCAATATACTAGAAAAGTTTTGTGGTTAATTTGTATATTTGAAACTTTGAATGAGACACATCGCTTAGTGCATCACCGAGTTTTTACCTTTTGCTTCTCGAATAGTAAAACTTGCCAAGGCGAATTCCAACATCATTAATCACAGTTAGGCTTGGTTAGATCAATTTGTAGCTTCGTTTTGGTCCAATGTTTCTCGAAAGTAACAACGAAGGTAGCGTTGTAGTTTGATGATGAACAAGTGGAATTTGAGTATATAAACCAAAAAGTTAAAACAATTTTGTCGTGGTTTTCGCCCATTATAGGATACAACGAACAATACACTCGTGTATTCATAATGATTAAATCGACTAGTCAAATAACTTTTATTTGAAAGGTCAAACCACACTCAACATTTGATTATCAACTCAAAACCAAAACACGTGAACCATTCATCTTTGTAATCATAGGATAAACCATGGATGACAACATGAACAATCAAATGACACTAACCACTCAAGGGTGGCCTAGTGACAAAAGAGCTTGTGACTATCAGTCTATCACTTTAAAATATATGAGATCTCAAGTTCAATTCTTTCTAGGTGCAAACAACCTTTAAGTGGTCACGTCAACCTCCTAAAAAAGGAAGATTTTACCTGATTTGAGTATGTGTGGTGATAGGTTCAAACCCCGTGAATTACTATTCTTAGACATTAAAAAAACTCAACCATTTACCACTTATCAATGATAAACCAAAAATAGACATGCATGTCAAAAGATGACAACATGCATAAAAGTCCACCGACCCAGTTTACTATTCTTAGTAACACTCATTTATTTCACAAAACACGTGTAACATATCAACATTTAATCTCAGAAACCATATAACAAAACACCAACAACAAACAACATTATCAAACACATGATCATCACCTTCACAACACTGATCACTCACTCATGACCGATTAAACATGCTAGTCACACCGTTTCTTCATCTTCTTGTTCTTCTATCTTTATCATTATCAATAATCCAACCATGTTATGCACAATCATTCATATTCAATGGCTTTAAATCAAACCCTACAAACTTAACACTAAATTGTGGAGCAAACATAACTGAAAATGGTATCCTACAGCTCACAAACTTTACAGCTCGCTCCATAGGACGAGGGTTTTACTCGGATCCTATTCGTTTCAAGAACCCGAACACGAATAACTCCCTTTCTTTTTCGACAGCATTTGTATTTTCAATTACGCCAAGGTATAAAAAACTAGGTGGACATGGTTTAGCTTTTACTATATCTCCTACCAAAGATATGATAGGAGCTCAACCTAGTGAATTCCTAGGATTGTTTAATGTTTCTAGTAATAAGAATATAACAAATCATATATTTGCTGTTGAGTTTGATACTGTAAAGGATTTTGATGTTTGGGACATTAATGATAATCATGTGGGGGTGAATGTTAATCGTATGAGATCGATTAATTCGACTAGGACAGGGTACTTCATTGATGGGAATTCAACAAAAAATGAACTTTGTTTAATTAGTGGGCGAAAGATTCAAGCTTGGATTGATTATGATGGTGAAAAACATGAAATAAATGTCACTCTTTCGGTTTTTTCTAAGAAACCCATGACTCCAATCATTTCTATTCCGTTGGATCTTTCTGAGGTTTTTCATGATTTTATGTATGCTGGGTTTTCAGCCTCGACGGGTCGTCTTGTTAGCAATCATTATATTTATGGCTGGACGTTTAATATGAGCGGAAAATCAGAATCTTTGAATCTTGATCATCTTCCTTCACTTCAAACATTTAATAAGACGGATCTTGATCATCTTCCTTCACTTCAAACATTTAATAAGACGGATGATAAAGGTGATAAAGGTGATGATAAAGGTGGTGATAAAGGTTTTGTTACTAAGTTTTTGGGTGCTTTATTATTAGTAATCTTTGTGGCGTTGGTCATTATAGTTGGTGGTGTTTATGTTGTAAAAAAGTTTAAGAGCATAGAGGTTGTCGACGATTGGGAGATTGATGTTGGTCCACATACATTTTGTTATAAAGAGTTAAAGGATGCAACTAAGAGTTTTCATGATAAAGGATTGTTAGGGTTTGGTGGGTCGGGTAAGGTTTATAAAGGGGTTTTACCCGATTCAGGTAGTGAGATTGCGGTCAAGCGAATTTCACGTGATTCGAAACAAGGGCCGAAGGAATTTGTGTCGGAGATCTCAACTGTTGGCCGTCTGCGACACAGAAATTTGGTTCAGTTGTTGGGATGGTGTAGATGGAAGGGTGAGTTCTTCCTGGTTTATGATTTTATGGCTAATGGAAGTTTGGAAAAGTATATTCATAATAACCCGAAAATCATATTGAGTTGGGAACAAAGGTTTAAAATCATAAATGATGTGTCAAACGGATTAGTCTATTTGCATGAAGAGTGGGAGCAAACTGTGCTTCATAGAGATATTAAAGCAGGAAATGTGTTGTTAGATTCGGAGTGGAATGGCCGGTTAGGCGATTTTGGGTTGGCAAAGCTATATGACCATGGTTCAAACGCGACCACCACTAAAGTGGTGGGGACATTGGGTTACTTAGCTCCTGAGCTAACTCGAACCGGTAAGCCTACCACCAGTTCTGATGTGTATGCTTTTGGGGCTCTTTTGTTAGAAGTAGTATGTGGCCGGAAGCCCACCGAGATGAAGGCATCGCCAGAGGAGCTTATTTTGTTGGATTGGGTCTGGGATAAGTGGCACGAAGGGACGTTACTTAAGGTGGTTGATTCTAGGTTGAATGGTGAGTTTGATGAGGTTGAAGTTACAATGGTTTTGAAGCTTGGGTTAATGTGTTCTAATGATGAACCGTCATTAAGGCCGACTATGAGGCAGGTGATCGCGTACTTGGAGGGTAAGGTGCCTTTGCCGAAGGTTTTTGCTCCATCATGTGATGGTAGTGAGAAGAGTGGTTTTGTTGTCAAGTTTGATCATGATGCACCTTTGTTAGAGATAGTCCAGATTTAGTCTGTCGGATACAAGAATAGGGGTGCTAATCTTAAAGTAAGTTCTGGTTTACCAGTGTCAATTCCCAGTAAACACCGCTGGTTCATGTAAATAGGCAGATTAGAACTGGATCCTCTTATCTTAAAGTAGATGTTACTACTAGTTATACAGCAAGTGTATCTGAAAAGAGTGCTTTTCGTTTAACAGTACACTCAGGGTAACTAGTAACGTTTTTTTTAGTATGAAACCGAAGAGGTCATCTTGTTCTACAAATATAAGCTACAATCTCGTTTGCCTATAGTGTATAGTTGAGTTTGATTTTTTTGTAAGCAAAAAACTTCTATCTATTGTTTAGCTAAACAAACACAAAAGATAGTTTTTGATTTTGGTCTAGGTTCAAGATAGTAGGAAACCAAATACTAAATAGTGTTACGAACATCATTAACCTAATAGCTTACTAAAAGTACATTAATCTACTAAATCGCTGCATATCATAGGAGGTTTAAAAACAACAAAATGGCAACAAAACCCAAAACTTAAAACAAGGTTTCACTAAATAAACATAATCATCACAGGAATCCATACACAAGGAAATGAAACTCCCGGTAACACCTAATACACCATAAGGCTCTGCTGCACCCGCCTGGCTATATATTTTTGTATGGTCACGACAAACATAACATACACATAAAAGACTAACTCCGTTTTGATCTCTGCAACGGGGGCGGCCTCGGGTGTGTTTCACCCTCTGAGCCTTGGCTAAAGACTCGAGTCCTAGGTATATATATATCATCCTTAAAACTAACAATGTACAAGTTTTCATAGCTACAAACCACTTTTTATTTGCAAAAGAGACAACTCAACTCAGCTTCATGTTAAAACGAACCAAGAAACACAAACCGTTCATACTCCAGACTCGGTTAGCTGTACAACTCTCTCGATCCCGTTACATTAAGTAGTAGTAGCATTAGCAGCAGCGGCGGCGGCGGCGGCAGCAGCAGCAGCATATCCAGCCATTGCCCCGATCCTCTTCTCTGAAAAGAAATAAAATAGCATTTGTTAGAAAACAAATTAATACCATTTATGGGCGTGTTGCATACAGCATATTAGAAAAGTATGAACTTTGAAGTTGGAAGAATGAACTGGTTGGTAATGGGCCAAAAAGGCTTAGAATTTAGTACGGGTCGAAACGTCCAGTCAGGATGACTGACAACACACTTTTTGGCTCATTTATTAAAAAAATCAATGCGTTGATATATTATCAAAACCAACACAAGTATTTTTAACTCTTTAAATGCAGATTTATTAATTATCATGATATATATTTATAGTTTAAGGTGTTATTCATCTAAAGTCTACAATTGTAAAGGTTTCAATTAATTACTGAAATTTTTAAAGCAACTCCTTTGACTCTTATAAGTCAAACTTCAATAAAAATAAATAAAAAAAAAAAAAAAAAAAAAAAAAACAGAATGAAAGGTGTACCTCCAGCAGCAACAAGTTTCTCAACACGGGCAACTATATGTTTCCCATAAGTATATTTCTTGAGAGCATTCAGATGAACCTTAATTCGGTTAAGAATGGTCTCAAGTTGATGGTCATCACACGTTTCTAGAACTTTCTGCACAACATAATTAGCAAACTGATCTTTCATCATCACCTGAAACGACAAAAATGAACAAGGTTACAACACAATAAAAAAATGTGACATGAATTTAAAGTGGTACAAATCAAAGTTAGCAGACTAACCTGAAGTGGCTCATTTTCATCAGTAGTGCCTAGCATCTCAGTGACAAGGACTTGGCGTTCCTCTGGGGTACCAAAAGTCAAGCACTTCTCAACAACATTAGAGGCGAACTTCTGTTGACTCATTTGAACTATCTGCCCGGTTAACTGATCTATGATACATGTACGCTCATGTGGCTTTCCATGTTCCAGTACATGCTGTCAAAACATCAAATATGTTATCAGTTTTTAAGTTTAGATAAACAAATTATGCATATAACTATTTACTGACCAAATAATAAGTTTAGAAGATCAATTTAAACCAGATACGAAGGATGATAGGGGAAAAAAAAAAAAAAAACTTCTAATTACCTGAACAACGTAATTTCCATATTGATCTTGTGCCAGCATGCAAATAGATTTCAAGATTTCATCCATCACTATGCTTTGGGTTTTAGGGTCATGACAATGCTCCAAAACTCGCTGTTGCACAAAATGTGTCAAGAATTATTAACCGCCATTAATCAAATAATATAGCTTAATCAGCATAACATTCACAATAAGATATTCACCTGTATGACGCGACAACCATAGGGATGGGTTGACAATGTTACAACTTGATCATAAAATACAGAGATGATAAAATGAATAGCATCTTCCGGCACACATTCAATACACTTCTGAATCACATGATTCCCATTCTGATCACGCACACAACGCATTATGTGACCATCAAGTTCCGCAACCATCTTTGTTTGTTGGTCAAGGTCAACAACCTCGATTGCCTGGATGGAACAAAATCAAAATATTTTATCAAATAAATAAATACATAAATAAATAAATAAATCACGGGAACTTAAAAAACACGATTTATAGCTTACAAGAACAAAATTTTGTGACTGAATGACTTTGATTATAAGGTCCTAGCACCGAGTTCAGGTTGTCTAAACAAGAAGGTTTTGGTAGCACGTTTCCAATTTCATGAGTTGGCAAGATAATGAAAACAAGCCATAAATAATTTGAGATTGAAACGGACGCTTTTAGTACAGGATCAGCAAACACATTTGTCCACTTATTTAAACAAAATTGATGTGTTAACTACGATTACAAATGCAATATCTCCATTATACTAATCCTTATATGCATCTAAAATTCAGAGTTTCGGTGACTTTTGACCATTTGACATGTTCCCCTTTTAGTTACCTATTTAGATTTGACCTAATTTGGTAAATGGGTCAAATTTTCCACCTCTAGAAATTTCCGTAAACCAAAGTTTCAATCTACCTTTTGGATAACCCGGCAACCATACATCTGAAGACTGAGCGTTAGAACATGCCCGTTAAGCTGGTCTGCCAGTTCTCTTATTTGAGCAGCATTTCCGTGTTCAAAAAACTGCACAGCATCAAAAAGAAAATAGCAATATGTTAAAATTTGAGGTTCCTCAAAAGGTCCCCTTCAGATAAATATTCATACGTTACCTTTTGGATGACATAATTACCGAACACATCAGTCATTAATGAGAAAGCTTGAGGCATAATTTCATTGAACACCATGTCTTTCTCTTCAACTGTAGCTGTTTCAAGCTTCTGTTGAATGAAACGACTTCCATATTGATCAGCACTGCCCATACAACAAAATAAGTGTACATGTCAGATACGGGATAAAAACAATTGAGTACTTTAACCTTAGTAACCAGTACATAGGACACAATCTTACAAAACAGCATGGTAGTTAAAAAGTGAATGTGACTTTTACAGAAAACTAGGTTTAAATGAGGTACATAAGTAACATTAGTTACCTTCGGTGGCAGCGAGTATGAAACTGATTATCAGTAACCGTTTCCTTTTTTAAAAGGGTCTGTCACTGCTTATTTGACCCCTAAGAATCAAATAAGTAGAAGAAAAACTGTTTGGATAACTTACTGTTGTGACTTCAAGTCAAAATATCTAATTCATCAGTTCCGATGCGCAAATATAAACACCTTCTAACTCAGGTTTAAACTATTTTAATAAAACCTCCCTATTAACATAGGTTTATTGTGATTTTTGAAAGTGTGTCAATTGTTAATATGTTATTAAAGCTAAGAACTCGTGTAAAGAAGTAAAAAAGCAAGAAGATGAACCTGAATTCAACAACATGCCCCACAATTTCCGACAGTTCAAAACACTTGGTTTTATTGCTCTTGAACTCATCTAGCAAAGACGAAGCAAAGCTTTCACCTCCAACTATGTTACGAATCCCTGAAGGAAACCTCAAGCTCCTCTCACCATGCCTGCCCGGACTACCGGATCCAAGAGCAGAATTCGGCAGAAGAGAACTTCCCAAAGGGCTTCCAGGATACGACATGCCAAGCCCATAAGCAGAGTTACCATAGTAACCATGGTTAAGACCATACTGAGACTTCTGAGGAGATAGCAGACCAGCTAGATAAGCTTTCTGAAGTGCTAGTAATTCCCTATCGATTGTTGCATCATTCAAAGCTGCAGCGTATTCACTTGACCTTAGGTTTTGAAGATACAACGGATCCATGAGTGGAACCTGAAGAGCAGTCGGGCTGTGATTTCCAACTCTATTAGATCCTAAGCCCAACCCACCTCCCATTGCAGCTGCCACAGCAGCATTGTCAAACAATGGTGGCAAATTCATACCGTTTGACATCAGAGTTGGTGACCCTGGATTCATCATATAACCACCACCGCCACCCATCCCATAGAAAGATGAATTTGGGCTATCAAGATTCTGGTACTGAGGAGAGCCTACAGCACCATTAGTTGCCCCTTTCATATACGAGTTCACTGGTGACCCTTGACCGTTTGTGGAGAGATTCAAACCCGAAAAACCGGTTATTAGATCAGAAGGTCCGTTAATTCTCTGTCCTCCAACAGCAGAAACACGAGGACTAGCTGACCTGCCTATGAGCTGAGGGTCAGGGGTGGTGCTTCTAGATAAAGAAGCACCGAGAGCTGAAGCGTAGGTATGTGAACCAGATGACATTCCCTGAGAAACCATGTTTTGGTGAAGATGAGCAAAATGGGACTCAGATAGGTCAGCATTTTCGTCAAATGTGTTTCGGCTAGCTGGACGAGATGAATGCCTAGAGCCAGAAGCAGACTGGCTTATATCATCCTGCATTCAACAACATTTGTAAGAAACTGTTGTGTTCTGGATTCGGGAAATAAATAAATGGCTACAAATAAGCAAGTAGGTACGCGCACTAAAACAAATGGCTATAATACTTGATGAAATCACGGATGTGACAGGTGTTTGGGATTGCTTATTTCAAGTGATCTGCTTATACTGTACAAGCACTTAAAAGTAAGCAAGTAGGTACACGATACTTTTTAAGTAATAAGCAGTTATGAATAAGCGATCCCAAACACCCCCGAAGACCAAATAAACTGTAACAAAATTTAAATGGCATCATAAATTACAAAGATGGCAACTTTGTAACACTAGAATCCACAACTTGAACCTCAAAGATACAAACTATATGTATATTATCTCTTAACACGAATTCTAAAATATTCATCCCAATCAGTATACGGTTAATGAATATTTAATGGTATTTACAGCAGCTAGCGACAAGCCGACAAATAACATATAAAACCAAAATAAGTAATGAATCAAACCAAATAAGCCCCGTAAACCACATAACACGAAACCAAATAACATCAAAACATTCAAAGATAACAACTTTTAAGCAATACTAAAACAATATTCCAACAATCATTAAAAAACCATCAACATGAATAATCTCAGCAAACACTCTCATTCCTACACCCAACCCTAGAAAAACAGGGTCATAAATTTCAAAGATGACAACTTTGTTACACTAGAGTTGACAATCTAACCTCAAAGATACAAACTTTATGTGTTTAATCTTACACACAAATACACCCGGTAAACCTCAAAGACATTTAACGGTAATTACAACAGCAAGCAACAACAAGTAACATAATAAACCAAATAAAGCCCGTAGCATCAAAACATTCAAAGATTACAAATTTTAAACAAAACTTATAAAACATTAAAAAAAACAATCAACCTGAATAATCTCAGCAATACTCTTCTGCCTACTTCCTAACCCTAACCCCGGCAACCCGATAAGCCCGTTTCCGCCCCACTCGACCCCACCACCACCACCACCTAAACCCTTCCCATTCACCTTCCTCCTATCCCCAATAGCACTCCCACCACCACTTCCACCACCACCACCCCCACCCCCTAACCTCTGCGAAAATCGCCAGTCCTCTTTGGAAACCAAAGGAGGAGGCAACCTAGGATTAAGATTAACATTAGCATAGTAATAATTAACATAAGCTGGATCAGACCTTAACTCATCTTCACTAACACCACTTTCAAACAGCCCATTAATAGCATTCAAAGATCCTTCAACTGTTGGTGGGGCTGACCCACTTCTAAACATATTAAGCTCCATTTCACTAGTCCTTTTTTCCCTCATCAATAAACCCAACTCTTCATTTGATCTCATACCAATATCAGACATCATCTTAGAATAACTATCAGTTATCATTTCACTTAAAAATGAACAAAAATCAAATCTTTTTCACTCTAGAGGATGAATTAAGACAAAATAAAAAATACCCACTAAACTTAAGCGTAAAGGGTTTATTCTTAATGTATAAAATCAAAGATCGGATGAAAGTATAATTGATTCCAGAAATATAGTTATAGCCATTTTTAGAGTGTTTTTATTTTTTTTGTAAGAGAAGTAGTCAGAGCTAAAAATGAAGGGGAGTGATAAGCACGAGTATGTGAGATGAAATGTGGACCGTTGGATTAAGGAAAGGTGACGGCATAGATGATTTGTTTGTTCTTACAATGGGAACCTCTAGGGTTTTGTTTGTTTTTAAAAGGATCTTTTATTAGTAGTAGGCTAGTAGCAAATAATTTAACTTATCCATTCTTGTTTGTTTTTTTTTTTTTTTTTTGGCACAATTTTGTGTCTTGTGCATAAGTTTAAAGTCATACTATGTGTAAATTATGGGTTGGGTTTCATGGATGAATTAATTTTTCTCTTTAATAGTCAAATATCTATATATTATACAATATAACATTTACCGGGCGCTTGTGAACAGTACCTTTTCTACAGTACATTTTCTACAGTGTATTTTCTACAGTACCCCCGATATACATGCCCTCATATATCTACCTCTAACCTCTCTCTTGGTCTCTCACTCTCTCTAGAACCCTCTCATCTTCTGGATAAATCCTAAAAAAAAATCATCCATTCATTCTAATCAGCTCTTAATCAAACCCTCACACAGACACATCATCATCGATTCCGGCTGACATGCGTGCATCCTCCACCGTACCGGTTGGATCTTCGGTATCCGGATCAAACTCCGACGAATACGAATGCATGATCAAAACTCACTTCTGTAAATCTGCTACTTTGATGTAAGTAAATCTGAAATTTTTTTATTCCTCTAAGGTTTTAATGATTTGGGGTTTAATTGTTTGTGATTAAAAATGAATTGGGCATTAATTATTTAACATTAGGTTAACAGCCTTTCAAGATTTGTATAAAAGATTGAAACTTTTTGATTTGTTGCTTTTCATTTTGTATGTGTCAAGAGAGCCGCTGACTCATATATCATCAGCAGAGTCGCCGAAAAAAAAAAACAATAAGTTTTGCAGCCGTGTATCTGCTGCTTTGATGTAAGTAAAGCTCGCCTTATCTTTGTTGCTTTTCATTTTCAAATTTTGTCCCAGAAATTATGCGAAAGACGTTGCGGGTGGTTGTCTGTGGTAGTTTCCTGACCCTAAATGGCTTTAGGTCAGCTTTGTAATAGATAAGTATGACAGAAAAATTAAAATAAACAATTACGTTGTTATTATGAGTAGTGGGGGATTGTATTGTGCTGTAAGTCCCGTAATCAGTTACGGGATTGAGCTCATTTAACACCAGAAATATGGTAAGTAATAAGGTAGACGAGCCCTGAAAATTGGTTGGGATCAACTTTAGAGCTGTTTCAGATAAGGCCGCAAACACTGTCAAAAATATATGATACATGAGGAATTTAATATACCTATTATAATTAATTAATTAGAGATTAGTACACCGTTGCACATTAGAATAACAAGATGTTTACATGTATTAAGAGAAAACCACTGGAATACAGTTGAGTGAAGTTTAGATGCTTTATAGATGTGCACTTTAGAACTGAGTATGTTGTAATATAGAGCGAGAGCAAGTGAGTTCGATGTAATATTATTGGGTGTTTCAGTTAATTTCCATATGAAAATCTATTTTCTTCAATGTTTTGCCGAACGACATGTTATAATAAAATTAACAGGTTTTAGTACATGTGGCCTTTTTAGTCCATTTACTTATGAATGGGTCAATTTGTGTTATGCTATGGTTGAAAACCATAAATTGTTAGTCAAAAGAGTCTCAAGTATTTATTGTTTCTCACCATTTATTGTGTAGAATTCTTCAAGTTCCATATATCAGCAAACTTGAAAATTGAATTACACGTATAATTTCACTTTTTGCAATGTTACAATTTATTTTTCATTTGGCTAAATGCAGTTTACCATCTTATTGATATTCTACATTTGATTGTGTAGTTTCTCACCTAGGCGTATCATAATGAATGAAGCCAACAAACGTTGCTGATACTTTGTTAAGCCATGGCACGGAAAATGAACATGTGAAATCAAGGTGCGCTGAAACTCAAGGTGAATAACATTCTTTCATTTTTTTTTCAAATATATGGTGTTATGCGTTCTTTTGTGTATATTCCTCTCAAAAAATAAACCTCTGATGATCTTCCACAGATCAATCTATGGATAATTGATTTATTTCTACAGTTGTTTTTTTTAATCTTCTTCCACAGGTCTCATTCCTCTCTGATTACTATGATTGTGGCCTTTTATGCAAGTAGATTAGGATTTTTATTTGAGGATTGTGAATTTGGAATATTTACTATTGGATCATTTTTGCTAAGCGTATACTCAAACCAGTGTCGACTTTATTATATGTACTCTGCTTGAAACGTTTGCTTTAAAATTCTTAATTTTATTGCAAATAAATATTACGTTTGGATCGTGGCCTTATATTCATTTTGGTGTGGTTACTTTGTATGGTTTAAATTAGCGTTGGGTTATCTATAAAAGTTTCGCTTCTTAAATTTGCTTGGAAAGCTCAGACGCTTACTTTTTCCGGCTTATGAGATTGTTTATTTCAACTTATGGCTTAAAAAATGAATTTGTAATGATCAAATAACTACTCTAGACTTAAAGTTTGTATTTTTCCTGCCATGATTTTTTTGTAATCAAGATATGTGTTGTATGTGGTTAGAGTTTAATCTGATAGAAGCTATTTTGGTTGGTGGTCTTATTGTTGTTTTCGTGCCGTACTTTCATGAACTAAAAAATAACACGTGTTTGGTTGCTTCATGTAGGGCTATGATGATTAGCATGTATTTGCTGAGACAAATGAAGTGGTTCGTTGGCGATTGGATACGTAACTTGGCGAGGCGGGGACCGGATGGCATAGTTATGCAGCCGTGTTTCTTTGCAGCAATCTTCGTTGTTAACAATTCTAAGGCTACCTGCATCAATCTTCGTTGTTAACAATTCCATCATTCTATTAATTTTTGCTATCGTATCTTAAGGTAACATTTATGATAATATAACAATTCTAAGGCTACCTGCATCAATCTTCGTTGTTAACTTTGGGACATGATAATCATATTATTAATTATTATCATCAATCAATTTCAGTAAATAGATTATATGGTGTGTATTGTAACTATTGTCTAATGCCAACAGGCAGCGTGAAGCCTGAGTCTATAGCTGAAGTAACTGAAGTGGAACAAGGTAAGGAACCACATGTTAATCAACATCCTATTTAAGTGTTCTTATAAGAGTATATGGGGACATATGATGTTGTCTATTGTTGTTATAGAGGTAACATTACACAAAATAGAGTCCCTTCGATTTCAGTTGCATAAGTTAGTTGTGGGAGGGAGGCAACAACCATTTTATAGTTATTGGTTATAAAACGTATGCAAGGCATATTCTGTATAGCCATTCTCCAAGTTTTCTTAAAGAAACTACTGTCGCCCTAGGGAATGTGAGCTGATGTGTGACATTATTATTTTTTCATTTGTGGATATGACGGACTTTATTTATAAATGGCTAATTACACTCACTGGTACACGATCTGTTTAGATTTTATCATTCTAAGAAGTGTTGTAATGTTTATTGGCTACAGGGAAGGAGGAAGAGGAAGAGCAGGAGGGATTGACTTTAAAGCTATTGCCGATAAGTTACGCAACCAGTTGTTCCTTTGGAGCATAATGATCAAGAATATTTCCAGCTATGAAGAACTCCAATTCAATAAACAATGACTGATTAAAGAATTTTAGAATAATTTTCCAATTAGGACATAGATCTGCAATGTGTATGGACTAAATATCACCCTTAACTGCACAATGAATACCGTTAACATCCTAACGCAGATACACTCAAACCTCTTTTTCAGCCCAACTTACACATGCAAACAACCTGCGGGCTTAAAATACTAGTAACTTCTAAAACCCAAGCAAGTCACCACAAAACGACACGTGTCAAAACACTATAGCAGCTACAGTGCTACAGTATTTTTCGTTGCTACAGTACTCGGTACATTTTTTTTTTACATAAATTTCCTTAAGAAAATTTGTTTTTTTTAAAAAAAAAATAATAAAAAAATGCAAAAAATAATACTTTTTTTTTGCGTCGCTACAGTACTCGGTACAGTTTTTTTTTTTTTTTTTTTTTTTTTTTTTTTTTAACATAAATTTCCTTAAGAAAATTTGTTTTTTAAAAAATAATACAAAAAATAAAAATAAATTTCTTATACAAATTTGTTTATTTAAAAAAAAAAAAAAAAAACAAAAAAACAAAAAAACATACCGAGAAAACAAACAACCAAAAAAAATTTCAACTGTAACACAAAAAAAAAAAAAAAAAATCCGTAAATTTAAACAAATTATGCTTCCAAGTAAACATATGCATTTCAAATAACAAAATTATTAATTATACCGTACAACCGACAAAATATAAAACACAAAACACACCCGCCGCAACGCGCGGGCAACCCCGCTAGTGACAAACATTATATGAGAAATAGTTTTTATCTAAATAATAATCCATGCAATCTTAGCCATTCACTTTTCTTATCAAGTAAAAAACTCACTTTCTTCATCTTCTTTTTTTTAAATTAAAATATTTCGCAAACCGTTAATCATTATACGAAATTAATTATGTCATTGCAGCGATAATTATATTGTCTTTATATAGTTTACAATTTATAATTAGCATATATTTTATTTTGTTTGTGTGTTTGTTTGCGTCAAACGCTCGTGTATTGCCAAGATAAATTTTTGCAGGAAATACAAGTTTTAAAAGTTAGATTTTTTCATAAATTTTTCAGAAAACAAAACGAAACAAATCGGAGAGGTTTTTCTAACGGCGTCAGGTACTGTAGCACAAAAATTTCAGATTTTTGTTTTATGTTGAAATTTAATTTTTTAAAATTTCCAGAATTTATAAATTTCCAGTTTCCTGTATAATTTATTTTGCAAGCGTTATATCTTATTTGCTTTATAGTTTATTAATAACGAATTCAAGCGTTATATTTTATCTGCCACCGATTTTATGCATGGTGTTGTTTTGTTTTCTTAAGATTTACAAGTTATATTGGACAAAGAATGCATCATTGAACTATTATACATTATTGGATGAGGAATTGATGCGTGGGGATTGCATCAGGCTTTACCTTTCGAGGGATCTCGAGAAGCTTACAACCCCCACCAGGCAGTGTACCTGATCGATGTAGTATAGTATAATGACAAGTACCGGGGGATTGATCGTTCAGCTAGGAATAGTGTCGCTAGGATTAGAAAATCTAAAGACTAGGTCTAGAGATGAGGAATGATTCTTTTTGTATTTTTATATTTTTTATAAAAGCAATTAAAAATCTCGGGTTTTGAAGGAGTTGGGCGGAATTAGTTGCTAGTCAACTAACCCAATACTAAGATGCAATCAAAATAAAATACTAAAAATGAAAATAAACTAAATTAAACTAGAGTTGTGAGCAATATATGGGAGAATTGTGTTTACTTAGATTTCACTACTCCCTAGACATCTTTTACATGTTAATTACTTGTTACAGTTGCGTGGATGACGGATTGTATTCCTTAATACCATTCATGGGGTGGCGTATTTACTTCCCCAATCCTATGAGCGCCTACTTCACTCCTATGTCGAGCCAGCTAAGAAGCTCCTAACATGGGATCACTAGAATTTACTCATGCATTAAATACAACCAATACAACCTAGTACACATCGGTTCATGTTTCCTAAGACGTTCAAGCATGTTACACAATGGAGATCTGCCAGTTTTCTTAAGCCTAACATTGAAATCATTCATCCATTACAACCATAAACAAGTAATCAACATATAATTAACATCTAGCTTTCATTACATCTAAGCAAACACATGATAGATCTAGCCTAGCATGTTGAAATCAAGACAAGTACAAGATATATTCAAACAACACATAGACATATTGATTGAATTGAAAGAAGACTTATCTCAATTGAACATGAAAGGATTCAAGGGGTGAAAACCCTTGAAAACACTGTAAAATATGACCTAGGGTTTACAAAGTTCGACCCTAGTTTTCTCCACACAAGTTCCTCCTGGTATGAATGAAAAATAGAAAACTATATATAGATTTTGATGGGTGACGGCGTCAAGAACAAAAGTCTGACGCCGTCATCTCGCCGCCAAATAGTTTCTCGGACTGCCTAGATCTGGGTCTGACGCCGTCATGTATACACCTTATGCAGGCCGTCACCAAAAATTGTCTTGACGCCCTTGTTGTGACGCCTTCAAGTTTTCACTGGGTCGTCATGTTTTTTACTCTTGACGCCGTCATGATCTTCCTCTTGGCGCCGTCAGGTACTGTTCTCAGCATGAAAAATTAAGTCTTTGCCGTTTTCTTCACTTTTATGCTCAAAAAACGTCCAAATTGCTTCCTTTTCCAGAATTCACTCCCAAAGTACCTAAAATCACAAAAGGAACGATTTAGGGCAATATTTGATTAAATAAATTCAATTCCGGGCTTAAGTGACCCCCTAAAAGTGGTTCATTTTTCGCCTCATCAGGAATTAACCGTATTTTCGTTTTCCATCCATACCGAGCAAACCAAGAGAGTACTAGTTTCTTTTATCTCTTTTGTTTTTCCCTTTACCGTTTTTGGTACTTTTAGAACATCGGAGACAATGTTTAATTTAAGTGTTGGGAGGGTAAAAAGGACACCTTAAAAACAAGCTATGCATTTGTTATTTATTTTGTCCTTAAAAAAGTTATGTAATAAACCAAAATAAAAACTATTACATGTAATTTTAGCACCAGATTTAAAAAATTTTATGGCATTTACGAGTAATACTTTAGTTTTAATAAAGCGTCTAATGGATATAATTTATATGACTAACACAAAAACTCTACCAGTCAAGTTTCATCTCAAAAATGTGAGGTTCGTCTTTAGATATTTAGGAAGCATTCAACTTTAATGCTTGAGAGTGTACCGGCAGTATATAGATTTTAGAATTTACTTTAATAATGAATTCCTATATCGTTAGTGAGATCGTATTTGTATGATTAGGATTTACTAAATGATAAAAATCATTAGAATTAACCCTTGTTTTCAGCCTTTGTTTGTTATGATTATGTTAACCTCATCAGTTAAATATTGCCCTTACACCCTTGTTGAACTCTTTTTTGTATTTATTTTATTTTATTTTATTTTTATTTTTGATATACCTAGTACACCCCCTCTGAGCCTATATTTTTGCAGTTCTCGTAATATTTCGGTGGATTTTGGAATATTAATGAAGAGTATTGTTTATACCTCACTAAAACGTTACACCAAAATCGCCTTAGCCCCCTTTTATGCACTTATTTTTAGTGCATTACTGTGAAACCATATGTTAAACCCTTAATTAATTGTCTAGTTCAATACATGGTTGCTAAGTCGAGTCATATCTTATAAATACAGTTTTAGGATGATTGGGACTCAAGGTAGTATATTACTTATGGAGAAATGGGGAAGAACGTCAAATTGTTACCCTCATATGTACGTTAATGTTTAAGTACTCCACGTGTTTTGATCTCGTAATTTGAGTAATTAGTTAGTATTTTTATTATTCAAAAAAGTTCAAGTGTAAGGATGCAATTATAAATCCCTTGTTTCATGTTATTGCATATCAAAAAGATGGCAGGGTAAAAGTGTATGCAAAAAAAAAAAAAAAAAAAAAAAAAAAAAAAAAAATGGAGTGTCATCCTGCTTATATTTAAGTCAAGAAAATAAACGAAATAGACCAGTGCTTGTTTATCAAGTCTTGGCTTAGCAACGCCACTTTATACGTGTAATTAGATAATTAGCTTGCCACCAATTAAAATTTCCCTATATCTCCCATAATCGTGTTTTTCCTTACTCTTACACCTAACATTACAACCACTTATAAAGAACTCTTTGATAGTTTATCCTAGATGCTTACGTTAAAACAGTGGAGGTTTGTTCCTTTATCAAGCCTATAGTAATCTATGTGCTATGATAGGTATTAGGTAGTGAGTGTTTATTTTTTCATTTGCATATTGTTATATCGCTTATACACCCGAGAGATGAGAGAATCCAAATACTTATGTGAGGTGCTAGTGTATAATTTTCGTGCTTGTTAAAATTATTGTTGAACAAGTATTGCTATAAACTATCTTTGAACCAATGATAAATGCCTCTCGAACATGTAACTTAATTAGGCTAAAAGCACATTCAGGACATGCAAATCCCAAGTGTAGGGATATTTGATAAGGTGTAATTTCATACGTTTTTAATGGGTCATTTGTAACACCCCCAAAATACCGCAGCGGAAGACTGTGTCATAGGGGTGCTACTTCATAATACAAAGTACAAGTTATAGAAAACGAACTCTAAATGAGACGTTTTGAAAAGTTACCATTCGATTAATGAATTCAAAGTTACAAACATGAGATTCCAAAGTATGATACATAAATGTGTACAAAATGTTTTGAATGGTAAATGATAAAAACGTAAGTCTTCAGAATATGCAGCTTGACTCTAAGTTCCACGCACTAGCTATCGCCTTACTAACCTGAGATAAACATGCTAAAGTGTCAACACAATGGTTGGTGAGTTCATAGAGTTTGTCTTAAAACAGTTGAAAAGCCTTTAAAGAATATTCGCACAGCAAAGGCATCGTGAATCCACTCAGTTGCAAGTCCCGCCATAAGAGACTTGCAACCTGTGTGTTCACAACCCACTGCTAATATATAGTTTCTAAGGATTATATTCACCCATGGTCACGTCATTTTGGACCCATAGGCGGGGAACCACCATCCCAAATAGTACATGTCATCCAACGTCTCGAATCTTGGACCTGGGTGGGGGGTGTAGGCCCATACTAGTACTATTAATACCTCTCCTTTGACAGCATAGAGTATTGTGTAAGTACGTAAATACAAATCTTGTATTTAAATTAAGCAAGTATAGTGTAACAAGTATGTATAACGCAATCAAGTATAATTATCATGTATAACGCATTCAAGTATAATGCCAATCAAGTATAACACAATCAAGTATAAATGTTTTGAGTATTTGTACAAGTAAGCAAGTAGTTGTGCATGTATCCCCCCCCCCCCCCAAAGAGTTAAAACAAGTATGAAAAAGTAGGGGCTATGACTCACCTTAAGCTTATGTAATGAGAAATGAAAGTTGTAGTCGAATCGCGAAAGTCTCTAAGAGCAGCCTATAATAGAACGTTGCGACTTAGGTTTGGAGTAACGTCTAAGAATACTAAGAATTGCCCATATATGTCTTGCATAATGTTCATGATGTAGTACTTAGTATATAGTGTAAGTCTTTGAATATAAATGGTTTATGAAACATGTATAGTTTGTATATCTCTTACTACCGTTCGGGCCGACATAATTCAGAAGTCATGGAGTAAACGTTCGAGGAGCCAGGACACTTTAATTCGTAAATCCACAACTCGTCTCGACGGCTTACTTAATGAACTCCTCACATGAGGTTCCCTACTATTGTAGTATTTGATAACATATATATAAGTTTTTGATCTTTAAAAGTTATATGGTCTTTAGCCGTGGCTTTGCCGTGACCTTGGTCATTGTTCCATGGTCTTGAGACTCAACCTTGGCTTTAGCCATGGTTGTGGTCTTGGCTTTAGGTCATTAGACCTCTTGGTCTCATCTAAATATAATCATTATATAGTAACTTTGGTCTAAGATGGGCTGATAAGATTTTGAAGAAAATTATCACTCGGAAAGCGTTTTCAGGGCTCGAGCTTCTTCTTTCTTGAACGAAAACGTCGTTCCGGACAACTTTCGTGTTTTAACTTTTTGATGAATCGGACCAGAAGGGTGACTTTCAAAATCAAAATCTGATCAGAATGCTATTTAGGCAGTTTTGCCGTTTTGGTGTCGCTAACTTCTTATGGCCATAACTTTTGACTCGGGTACTCGTTTTGGGTGATTCAAATTGCTATGTTTTCCTTGTTAAGTCCTCTTTAACAGTAAGTAAGTGTCAAATATCAAAGTTATACTATTTTGGTCGTGGTTCTCCATAAAATTCACTAGTTTGCTTGTTTGCTTGTCATAAGTTAACATATGTATACCAATACTTGTTTTATCCATTTTTAAACATCATGAAAACAATAACAAAGACCATATATAGCATGAAAGAAACATAATAAGTATGAAAATGATATGGAGCAAGAAAGTGTATTAGGGTTCTTACAACTTTTGGCCTTAATGAAAAGGGAAGTCAAGTATAGAACTAGGACACTAAACCTAAGCTTGTAAACCTTTCACCATAACTCTTGTAACCCTTGCTAGCCTTGATATAACCCTTGTGAAAACCCATTAACTTCAGCCCTAGCACCCTTGTGTAGCTCTTAATTCAACCATGGAATCACCAAACAAACTTAAGAGCTAGGTAGAGAATACTAAGACCTTGAACTTTGTAGTGTAACTTGTATATTGAAGATCAAAGGATCATGGTGCTAGGTATTGAGGTTGTGGCGTTTTTGGTGATGAAGAAAGGAAGGGATTAGCTTGCTATTTATACTATGAATGAGGAGGTTAGGAAGCTTACTAGGAAATTACATAAACTTGGTGACAAAGTTGTAATTAAGTAATGATCTAAAGAATCAATGGTCAAGATTTAACCACAAGTGTGAATGCCCCCCCCCCTAGTGGCGGTTCATGAACTTGGAGAACAAGGTGTGGACTTTTGATGATATTATCCTAAGTATGTAGCTAGTTTTGACTCCGTAAATCGCTAACCGTAAGTTGTTAAGTCACGAAACATAAAACCGGGTATCCTAAAAATATGAAACTTATAAATATGCTAGAACTTATCAATATACTCCATAATAAAATATAAAATGAGTGGGAGGATCTATCGGGTGCTAAAACCCTGCTAAAAACTGGAAACACGGGTCTAAAACGCGTAATTTGCGTAAAACGCTGAACTGAAAAACGTAAAATTCCAAAACTTTTGGAATTGTCATAAAATGATAGAAAATCATATTTCTATTGTTTATAATGTTTTATAGATATATCGGGATGCTGGAAGGACGTTTAAACCTAAAAGTAAATCTCGGACACGGCTTTGTGATTTTTGCAGAAATAATCCGACGAGCGTCAAACTCTCGGATTATCGTTAAAATAGTTTAACTTACGAGAATATGAAATAAAAATTTCTGAGATGAATAGTGAAAAGTGAATAGTAAAAAGTGAATAGTAAAATTTTCAGGAATAAAAGTTAACCTGAAATTGCGAATTGTTACATCATTTTACCTCTAAACTCGTACATATTTGATTATTTACTGCCCTAAATCGTTTCTATTTGAGTTTTAGGTACTTGCGATGCATTTGCTGGAAAAAGGACGCACTTTGAGCTCGATTAGCTAGAAAAGGAAGAAAACGACAAAAGTCACATTAGAAGGCCATGTGATGGCGTTACAACTACAACGTGACGCCGTCGCGTGAGGTTACTGAGGATTCAGTAGCTAGAGACAACCTAAGAGGACGACGTCAAGTGAAGGCTGACGGTAGGGCTGCAATCAAGTCAAGCAATTATCAAGCAACTCGAGCTCGAGCTCGAGCTTGGCTCGATTGAGTCAAGCTTTTATCAAGCTCAAGCCCAAAAATTAGCTCAAAATATTTAACAAGCCAAGCTCAAGCTTTGGATAGCTTGGCTCGAGCTCGTATCAAGCTTTTATCAAGCTTTAATATAGATATTTTCATATAAGTAATTAGGATCAAATTTGGTTATTAAGCTAATTATAAGGGCTTAGTTCGTAAATATTGAGTTTAGCTATTGAATATAATATTTTTGTATTCATTCAAGCTTTTCAAGCCAAGCTCAAGCTTTGCTCGAACCTACTCAAGCCAAGCTCAAGCCTGGATGATGAAAGCTTGACAAGCTATCAAGCCAACCTCAAGCCTAGTGTTTTTCTTTCAAGCCAAGCTCAAGCCTTGTTGAGCTTGAGCTCGGCTTGACTCGATTGCAGCCCTAGCTGACGGCGTCACAACTCCTAAGTGACGTTGTTACAACTAAGTCGGTGCAAGAACGAAACCCTAATAGACGACAAACTAACAGTGTCACAATCACAACGTGACGCTGTCAAAATTCAAAATCTATAAATATAATCGCATTGTTTTCATTGTTGTGTGTGCAACTTTGGAGTAATTTATACCATCGAACCCTAGTCGGTTTTTAGCAGCTTTTTAGGCCTTTTTGGCCATTAAAAAAATCATGTATTTTTTAGATAAGTTATATAATCAATCATTCAATCATGTCTATGCGTTATGGTTTGATTTGTTTATTTGTTTTTCTTTTTATTACTATGCTAGGCTAAATTGATTACTATTTACCTGGGATTGCATGCAACTTAGTTATTGATTCTTTTGTTGTCATCTCTTATTTAATGGTGTGCGCGTTAGAAGTTAAAAACTGGCTAGGGAAAACTATATTAGCTTGAACGTCCACTAATCGTAACTAGTTAATCACTTATGTCTTTGGTTATTAATTGGACGAGTATTTATTGCGTATGTTAGTTCCTGGGTGAGCTTAACAAATCAGATAGGCATTATAAACTTACTCCACTTAGGCTAGTCTATAGACGTGGGACTTTACCATACCACAACTGGTAATTATGAGTACTTCACATTACATTAGGCAAGGACGTGACAACTCGACAACATAGTAATATATAACTAGGGAGCAATAATATTATAGGTAAATACATTTTTCCTCGTATAAGAAGTTCACAACCACTTACTGTTCTCGTCATTTATTTTATTGCATTGTAGTTTAATTAGTAGTTTAAAACCAACCTCCTATAATACCCGATATTTTTTACTTTCTGTCACATAAAACATAAAAATACCAAAAATAATCTTTTCTCAACCTTTAGGCTTAAACGGTCATACACTTCAAACCTACCTCACAATTCCCCTAGAGAACGATCAATCTCCAGAGTCATGCCGATACTACACTACAACGGTTAAGTACTCTGCCTAAGAAGGTTGTAAAACTTAGTGTGTTGCAGCCCTATACATCAATGAGGTTGGTACGCGGTGCTCGTCGTAACAGTTGTGGCGAGACCGCCAAGCATGTTGTTTGCCTAGACGCGTTCGTCAGGCAGGTTTTGGTCTGAGGTTGCCGGTGGAAGTGTTTCCTAGGCCTTTTGTCCTAATCGGGCCTTGTTTAGAGTGTATGGGCCTTAATCAGCTACGTTAAAGACTTAAAGGCACTATACGCTATCACCCACGCAAATAGAAACATGATGATGGGCACAAAATAATATAGAAAGATAGTTAAAAGTACACTACTTACATGAATACTACAACAACCAAATATCTTATGAGAATATTTATATCTCAAAATATAACTTTTAGATACGATCAAATACTCATTTCAATAAATGATACTTTTATGTGTAAGTTGCACGTTAAGGATTATCCCTACTCATTCTCCACCGAGAGCCAGAGTGTTGTATATAACAGAGGTAGCGACCTCATTAGGGAAGAGAATAAGGGCATTCTTGATGCTCTAATCACCTCCTGAATCTACATCTACCAAAAGCTTCACAGCATTACCGCCATCCTAAAATAATACAACGCTAATTCAAATAACTAAATAATGAAAAGCCTAAGAAGAACTCGTAAATGTTAATATGCATTATTAAGACGGTTGAATATCACATAAATTTAGCCAGTTTACAAATTCCATGAAGCGTGACAAAAAAAATTTTAAGCACTACCTGATGAGGTATAGCGGTGTAGGAAACAAACCAAGGCCATTCCGGAATCTTATCGCCTTTCCCTTCCAATACCAAGATACATGTCACATGAGACATTGTTCGTTCACCATTTAGAACATGGAAGTTGGGATAACGGATAAATTTTTACGTGTTACAGTTTTGGCGTTAATATTTTCTCAATGAGGTGTGTTTCTAAACCTTTGAAAGCATTTTTTTCTCAGTCGGCATCTATAAACTCCCGTCTATAAAATCCCATGTTGATCACCAAACTCGCAACAATGATGAAGTTGTCATGGTATTTTACCGAGCATTCTCTTTAAATTTAGACCAACTATAGCTCTCTCCCATTTCCTCATCCTCCTCCAACCTCTCGTCTTATTGCAGGTAACCCTTTTGACCCAGCCTTGATTTGCAAACCTAGATTTGTCACAAATGTCCGACTCACAAGCACCATGTTGATGGAGATTCTCAGTCATGTTGACGATATTATAGAACCTTCATATCGATTTCTCCCATCCTCCTCACGCCAAAATTAACACGGCAAGTTGAAATTTCTCGGCCAACCTAAATACAAAAGAAAACAATCCACTAATAGTTGGTATGCATAAAACCGTATTGCCTCACATCAATTTTTCATAACTCAAAATACCAATTTTTAAAATAAACCACACACCCGTGTGGAAAAAAGTTCTAGTAGCGCCATGCACAGAATTCCCAATAATCACAATATATTCTCGTCATTGCTATTCCTATTTATTTTCACTGTCCGTCATAGATGCAAAGAAGTTAGGCAAAGTTATGAAGAAACATACCAAACAAATATAATTCAAAGCTAGTGCAATGTAATCAGAAAACAAAGAACCAAAACACTTTTACAATTTTAGTAATTATGACTACAAACTATACGTAGCATATAAAATTAAGACCTCTTACCACATACACATCAGACTTTCAAAGATATAAGGAACCACTTATCTTGCACGCCCGAAAAATAGACCGCTACACTTGCGAAAACAGCAGCTACGACCACATCTTATACACATAATACACAAAACAACACACTTATACACATTACATTAAATCAGTTCTACGACGACAAGTCGATAACAAACATTTTAATACATCTAGATATAAACTCGGGTCGCCAACACGATTAAATGATAGTTTATATTACGAGCTAGAATTTCTTTCTCGCCTATTTAACAGCCAATAGTCTTATAAAACAAACTGGAATACAACTTATAGACCACTCACATAATAACCTAAATCATGAATTCGCAACTCCTTCGCACCAATTTCAGACTATTCATTTTGAAACTAAATAAACACATAACACTAAAATTAATCAAGCCTACTAAAGAAATTTCATCGCTCTTCAAGTTAACATAGACAGACAATAAAAAACAAAATGATGTGTTTAAAAACTGTACCTTTTTAATACAGGCTGCAATGCATTTGCAGGCAAGAACATTCAAAATATCTAACGCTCGAGAAGCATAGACCAAAGCTTGAAACTGCAGGAATTTAACCAAATCAGGTAAAAAAAACCTAGTTATGTTTGGCGCGGAGCGGTGTGGAGTTTTTTGAGCCGGTGAGCAATGAGCATTTTGAATTTTAGTATTCATTTGACAAAAGAGCGATGACATTTGGCTAATTTTTAGGAAAGCTAATTTCCAATACTTTTTTAAGAAGCGGAGAGCATTGAGCTGTGGCTACCGCTTACAACTCACAACTACTGCTCACAGCTAACAACTACTTTTAACAAACACGCTCTAGAAACAATTCCAAACAGCTCGTGCATTATACACTACCCAAAATCTCAAACACTCAAGACATCATCAATCTTGCACAAGTCAACCCAATAAGTAAACATGCCCTTAATAAAACTTCCCATTAATGCTACAACTGCCAACCTACTTTGTATAATACCACCAAACATATTGAAAAGAGGAATATGAAAGAAGCACTTTGAAACACCAAAAAAATCAAACAATCAACGATCCTTCAGATCTACACAACACCTTTCAGCTTAATCGCCTAAATTAAGTAACCTTAAATAACTACTCTAAAGGAAGTTGAGAACTAAATAACTACACCCACATTGAAGAAGAAGCACAAAACAATAACCTGTCTGAACATACCTGTAATCTAAAACTACTATAAAGGAAGCTGATAAATTCTTTTCATCAGGAAGCACCGAAAAATAGGCATGAGTCCTGCAAAATCACAACATACTAATCAAAGTTTAAACAACAAAACCAAAAATCATAAAAAAATTCAGACAAAAACGCGAAATCAAGAACTGAACATGACAACCGTGATTGAAATTGTAATGATATAGCAACCAAAATCAGACGTTCTACCTATCATTATCAGCAGAACCCCTAAAAAATTTTAATTAAAATAAATTTTAGCTCTAATTTTCTTACATGTGACCATTGTGTGTGCGTTTGAGTTTTCCTATAAAAAACCAAACAAATGAAACGCCAATCCCTTATGTAAATAGTTCTAGAACCGATAATGGAAAATAGGTGTACATCATGCAACGAACTTAGTGGAAAACCCACTACGAAAAAGGCATTACAATCAGTTTTTAATCCCCTTAAGCCGACGGCTTGGTTCGGCTCGGCGTGTGAACAGTGCCGACTCGAGTCGCGGCTCTACAATACACCCAAGCTATCCCACTTCCTCGATCTGACCTCCTCATTGGCAGCTTCAGAACAGTGTCGGCTCCCACCTCCACTCTCATAAATGTTATATAGTATAATAATTAGGAGGATTTTGTAGGATTGTATAGCATTACAATAATATGTTTGCCCCAAGTTGTGGCTTATAGTCCGTTAAGGTTTATATGTTGCGTTTGTAATCTATGAATTAAGATCATTTATATACCAAACTATGCTAACATACTATGATATTAATCCTCACACTCCATCCTCATTAAATTTAGTGACTGTGATTAAACACAATATCTACAGTACAAGAGCATCTTAATCAATATATAAACCAAATTTTAAAACCACCCCTCCTTTAAACTCATATTTTGCACACACACAAAATATGTGTTTTCTCCTCCGGCGTTTCCCTGCATCTCACCTAACCTCCATAACCAAATTGAAACGCTAATTTCGCTATTTAATTCATCAATTGATTATCAAAATGATCTATGTTTAATATCACCATACAAACTACGTTCTACATCAAATTATTGAATGATACAGAATGTAGTTTGTATGTATATATGTAGGCATAATAGTAAAGCTAAACAAAGTTGACGGGGTAAAACAAATATAAAAATATAAAAAATTTGAAAATTGATATTAGCAGAAGATGTTCTTAGTGAAAGTTTTACTTTTGGTAACAATAAGGCAGGACTTTGTAATGCTCATTTTGGATTGATTCAATTTCTTTTTAGAATAGTTGATTGATTATTATGTTATGTCATAATGTATGTTATGTCATAATGTATTGAGTGCAATGAGGTCAATGAAATTGAAGTTATTTGTTATCTCAGTTTTATAATCTACATGGACGTAGTGGAGATCGGAGAGGGCCATGGCCCTCCCAAAACTTTGAGATTTTACCAATGTTGTAAAAATCGGTCAACTCAGCCTTGTAATCGGCGATTATAAGGTGCACGACCTTTCACCTTGTTGATTTTTACAAAGTAACCAGCCTTGTAATCGGCGATTACAAGGTAATCGACCTTGTAAGGGTGGTGGGAGGTATGGTCCAGCGGTGATCTTCATTTCCACAGTTTGAAAAAATATAAACGTTGGACATTAATGGTTTGTGAACGTGGGAGGTAAAAAAAAAAAAAAAAGACGTTGGGAGTTAATGTGGAAAAAAAATTCCTTTATAAATACTAAACTTTACCAATTCAAAAAACCATTTCCAATTCAAATTATCTCTTCCTTCTCTATTTCATACTTTAAAAAAAAAGTGTAGCATGGATCAAAGAAAATCAAGAGGTGTTTCAAGCTCAACAAGAGGTCGTGGTCCAGGCTTTCGTGGACAACATTTTCGTCCGCAAGTTCCAATTCAAGAATACCCTCAATTGGCCTACAATCCCCAACCTCCACCACTGGTGAATCCACAACACCTTCAACAACAATATTATACACGACCTCCACCACCGATTGATCCAAGCCAATATAACATATTAATGACAAGTGAGTTCAACCCGTTTAGTGAGTACCGTGAAGGTCCTTCACGTCGTGAGCCTAGTGTTGAGCACGAACTACCTCTGTATGGTGACGATGATGATGATGATGATGTTGAGTTTGTTCCCGAAATGCAACCACAAACTCAAATCGGTATTGTTACAATTTTATACGTTATTATTTTATATTGTCTAACTTTATACATTATAATTTTATATGTTATAATTTTATATGTTTTATTTTATACGTTATTATTTGTTATACTAGATGAAGATGTTCAAGTCGTGAAAGTAAAAACTAAGGCGGATAAAGTGCCTTGGACGACGGCCCAAGAGGTTGCTTTGGCAAAAGCGTGGGTTCATGTCTCGACATGTCAAAAAGTCGGGAATTCACAACGTAGAGAAAAGTTTTGGGAGAGAATTACCGAACATTACACGGAGAACGTGAAAGGTAGTACCCAAACTCATCATGCATTGAACACGAAGTGGGGAACTATGAATGCTGCCATGGGTGTCTTTAATGGGCTATACATCCAACAAGTAATTTTTTTAACTATATACTTGTATTAATTTATATACGTGTGTTAATTTATATGCTTTTGTTAATTTATATACTTGTGTTAATTTATATACTTTTGTTAATTGTATACTTGTAGAAGCGTATTCGGGAGAGTGGATGTGGCGATGTGGATGAATTGAAAAATGCCTTGGCCGATTATAATAAGAAAAATAAAGGCAAGTCTTTTACTCATATTGACGCATGGGAGGTTGTTAGGGGAGAACCGAAATGGTTGGAACAACCATGTTTTGTTCAAGCATCTTCGGCATCTAATTCCGACTAACGAAGAAAGTCGTCGGAATCTACCTACTACGAGTCGGGAAGCAATGAGCATGTCGAAACTGTTATTCCCGATCTAAATGACGACACAACTCACACAAGGAAAAGAAAAAGGAAAAAGACCGTTAGCGGGCATCGACAAAGAATAGTGTTGTTGAACAATTCGAGTCCTACACTTCAAAGAAAACACAAATGTTAGAGGAGGCGATGGAAAAAAAACGTGCAAAGGATGCATTGTCCGAACAGTTGATAGCGGTACAACTCGCTAGTGTTCAAGAAAGGCTATGCTTCGGGCCTTGAAATTCTTTAATGAACCGCATGATCACATAACCAATCCGGTTATGCGAGAGATCCATCTTGCCAAAAAATGTGAGCTCGCGGCGAAGTATGGATGGCCTGTTGATTTTTAGAATAATTGTGTTTTTTTTTCTAAGTATTTTGTAATTTTCTTTTTAAATATTATGTATTTTTATTTTAATTAGTAATGAAATATTATATTTTTATTAAATTACTAGACGAGTACCCGTGCATAGCAACGGGATTTTATAGCGACAAATAGTTTATTGATAAAAAAAGTTTATAGGTTATAAACGAAAAATAATATTTTGAAACCCGGTTCAACCCGGGTGGTTCCACCGGTTGAACCGTTCCGGTCGAAAAATAGGTCGATTTAAACCGGGTCAACTTGCTAGGTTGGGTCGAAAACGGGTCAAATTAAACCGGGTCAATCCGCCGGGTTTGAAGCGTCCCGGGTCAACCCGGTTTGTGTTTTAATTGGTTGTATTTAATTTGGTAGATATGTTTTTTAATTGGTTGTACAATGTGAATAAATCATTGTACTTTTAAGTAAAGGATAATGTTTTGAAACCCAGTTCGACCCGGGTGGTTCAACCGGTTGAACCATTCCGGTTGAAAAATGGGTCGATTTAAACCGGGTCAACTTGCTAAGTTGGGTCGAAAACGGGTCAAATTAAACCGGGTCAATCCGCCGGGTTTGAAGCATCCCGGGTCACCTCGGTTTGTGTTTTAATTGGTTGTATTTAATTTGATAGATATGTTTTTAATTGGTTGTACAATGTGAATAAATCATTGTACTTTTAAGTAATGGATAATGTTTTGAAACCCTGTTCGACCCGGGTAGTTCAACCTGTTGAACCGCTCCGGTCGAAAAATGGGTCGATTTAAACCGGGTCAACTTGCTAGGTTGGGTCGAAAACGGGTCAAATTACCGGGTCAACCCGGTTTGTGTTTTAATTGGTTGTATTTAATTTGATAGATATGTTTTTAATTGGTTGTACAATGTGAATAAATTATTGTACTATTAAGTAATGGGGTGTTTTAATTAGAGTAATTTTTTCTCACATTTGACTTTCAATACTCAACTTTCAAGACTCAACTTTTCAAGTTTGACAATTTTTCCATTATAGATAGTATAGATTTATTTATGAAAATAAAAAATAAAAAAATAAAAAGTTGGTGGTTTGGGAGGTATGAAAAAAGTATGATTGCCACTAAAAAAGGGTTGGGAGGTATGAAAAAGGTATTAGTGAGGTAGAATGATATTATTGGTTGGTTGGGAGGTATGGGGGATTTTGGGAGTGACCATTGCCACCACCCTAATCGGTTATTAATCACTACAAGGCCTTCAACCGTCTCACTACCGACTCACGATTTTTGCAACATTGAATTTTACTTATATTTGATTAAATTTGATTTTCTCAAATTAAATGATATAGCACTCTCGCCACTCAGTAAATTCACCCAAGTTTCGTCTATGATCATCTGTATAGATGATGCTTGCAAGGCTCAATTGTTTTCATTATCAACAAGACTAGATGCCTAGATAGGTCCAATATTTGGTCATGTTCGGTAAATGATATCTCAAAGTGTAGCGAAGAATGAAGGAAAAGAGTTTGGTCTTGAGTTTTTGTTTTTATACATCACTATCTCGTGAGTTATTTGAGTGACCCAAAAGTATAGCTCTTGACATGCCACACATTCTACTTATGCAAATACTAGTTGGTAAATAAGCAATTAGTCATGTTTATTCCCAACGGCAAGCGCAAACATCTTTGTTAGCATGGGAAATATATTTGTTGTGAAATTGGTTATTTGTTTAAGTGTTTTATGCGAAAAAGAGTATCAAACTATCAAAGTATAGGTCAATTCTTAATTGAGGTATCATGCTATCAAAATGATAAAGAAAATATATTCAACTTTCATTTATTGTGCAATATAGGCAATTTCTACATTTTAAACGTTCAGATTTTGACACATGTCAACATATTAATGTATAACTTCACAAAATTTTCCCTTATTGCACAAAAAATGAAATTTGAATACCTTTTTGATTATTTCGACAACATGGTACCTTAATTAAAAACATGCCCGTGTTTTTTTGCAATAAACCTTTTGTTTAATCCCAAAATTTTAGATTCGCTGAAACAACTCAACATTTCCTCAAGTGTGGTTTTTGGAGAAGGGTCGCAATGAGTCCACAAATGATCCCAATTAGAATTTTCCGTCGAACCAACATTGTCATGAAACAATCATGTTTAAAACAGAAGTGTCACATGAAATTTCATCAAAAATCTCAAATTGTGTTAACGAGAAAATTGTGTTTTGTTATTGTTGAATACCGAATTTTGTTAAGAACATTATTGTTATAATTAAAAACTATTGATATCACCCGGCCCATTTATTTTTCATATCTTGTAATCAAAATCAAAATCGACATTGCATTACTGTAATAATTATCCTATATACTAAAAATGGGAACCTCCACTGTAGCAAATCACTGTAGCCGGTACAGTGGACGAAACATTGCCCATGTGCATTTTGGTCCCTAAGGTGTAACTTTCTTTGCAAATTAGGTCCTTTGGGGGCTACCGTTGCAACGCGCCGATAATTTTAGGGACTTTTCCCGTAAAAAATAGATTATTTCATTGTGTTTGGACTAGGCTGCTATTGGGCCACAGTAAACAATATTATGGATTGGGCTTATTTTTTTTATCCGAGAATTATATAAAAATAATTGGAGTGCAAAGTATTTATTATCCAATGTATTTTTTAATGCATTGTGTTAATTTTTGGTATAATATTTGACGAAAAAGAGCGGTATTTTGATTATTACAAATTCTTACGAAGATACATTTTTGACAAGATCGGGAAAAACCATTAACAAAGTTCTTTTACAGTGGAAGCAACAGCGGTCTTTTGCAATTTAGTCCCTAAGGTGTAACTCAAACAAAAAAAAATTTAGCACGGTATTCCCGCAGCAACGTGCGGGTTCCTCCGCTCGTTTAAGCTAAGCTGGTAGAGTCGTATATACTTATAGAACTGTTGATAGTGTTTGAACCAATTGAGCTCGTCAACTTGGTTAAGTCGAAGGATTAAGATTGAGTATGAATACAAGTGTAAGAGTACTTTTGCTTGATATAGGTCACAAGAAGCCAACGTAGCGGTGGAACTAACTGTTTTACTGAACCTATGACAAATAAGTGAAATAAATTACAGAGTAGCTTCATTTCTTTGACTATTCTAAAATTGGCACATAAAGAGGATGATTGTTAGGTAGTCGATGTGTACGATAATAAGATAAGATACCACCAAGCACACATTATTTAACTAAGTAGGAGGGTTCTTCCGAGTTTTGATGATAAAGTCATAAAACTACTAATTACTATACAAAGATTGTAGGGTAATGCGAGATGCAAGAGTACTTGACTTTCACTATCGAATGCTCAAGTCTCCCATGACTTCTCTCCCAAATGGTGCCACGCCCATCCGTCACTATGACATTATGTTTGCTACTTGCTAGTCTCGTGTTAAATTCTACAACATTTCCTATCTAAGTGAGATTATGATTTATAAATCTTCATTGAAACCCTATACTATATCAAGTATGTTAGTGTCATATATTACTTGGTGTACCATAGTATACACTATACAGTTACTAACAAAAAGAAAGTATAGTAAGGCTTATACGAAATCTTTGAATTTGGTGACACTGCAGCCAAAATTAAAACAGCCCTTGAAGTAAAAAACATCCCAGAAAGAGAGCATAACGATATGGGCTATAACCTGTTCTAAAATAAGTGGGCTAATACTTTGTCCAATATATAAATAGGCTAAAAAGAAACTCCTTTTCATATAAAATTGGGCTAGAAAATACTATAACCTTTTCATATTAAAACTAAACTTTTCATAGTATGCCCAACCAAATACACCTAGGGTGAAAGCTGAAAACACGCAAAATGGTTTTTTAAAACACACGATGTACGCAACGAACTTTCAAAAAGCTGAAAACACGCAATATACTTTCAAATTTGGAACAATGTACGTAATATGACCTGGAACCAGCAGGTTACCAGGTTTCAAACTTTGAAAATTGACAGGAATAGTCCCTTTGGCTTGCGTTGACTTTCGCTGGTCATCCTTGGACTTTTTTTCACCTACAAAAGGTACAATAACGGTCCATATGGTTTGCGTAGACTTTCACATTAGTCCGTTTTTATACTTTTTCACCCGTTCTTTTACGTTTTTATCCGTTTTCGTCCGTTTTTTTACGTTTTCATTCGTTTTTATACAATTTCATCTGTTCTCTTACGTTTTCGTTCATTTTTTTTACGTTTTCACACACGTTTTCACACGCGTTTTTACACTCGTTTCTACACACGTTTTTACACACGTTTTCACAAACATTTTTACACACGTTTTCACAAACATTTTTACACACGTTTTTATATACGTTATCACACACGTTTTTACACACGTTTTTGCATACGTTTTCACACACGTTTTTACACACGTTTTCGCACACGTTTTCACACACGTTTTTACACACGTTTTCGCACACGTTTTTACACACGTTTTTATATACGTTTTTGCACACGTTTTTACACACGTTTTTACATAAGTTTTTACACACGTTTTTATATACGTTTTCGCACATGTTTTTACACACGTTTTTACATACGTTTTTACACACATTTTTACACACGTTTTCGCACATGTTTTTACACACGTTTTTATATATGTTTTCGCACACGGTTTTACACACGTTTTTATATACG
Source organism: Artemisia argyi (assembly GCA_030686995.1). Lineage (NCBI taxonomy): Eukaryota > Viridiplantae > Streptophyta > Magnoliopsida > Asterales > Asteraceae > Artemisia > Artemisia argyi. Next base: position 127,906,516 of record CM060696.1, read on the forward strand.
TTTTCACATATGTTTTTACACACGTTTTCACAAACATTTTTACACACGTTTTTACATACGTTTTTACACTCGTTTCTACACACGTTTTTACACACGTTTTTACATACGTTTTCACACACGTTTTTATATACGTTTTCACACACGTTTTTACACACGTTTTAACATACGTTTTCACACACGTTTTTACACACGTTTTCGCACACGTTTTTACACACGGACGTTTTTATATACGTTTTCGCACACGTTTTTACACACGTTTTTATATACGTTTTCACATACGTTTTTACACACATTTTCACAAACATTTTTACACACGTTTTTATACTCGTTTCTACACACATTTTCACACACGTTTTCACAAACATTTTTACACACGTTTTTATATACGTTTTCACACACGTTTTTACATACACTTTTACATACGTTTTCACACACGTTTTTACAAACATTTTTACACACGTTTTTACATACGTTTTTACACTCGTTTCTACACACGTTTTCACAAATATTTTTACACACGTTTTTATATACGTTTTCACACACGTTTTTACACACGTTTTTACACACGTTTTCACACACGTTTTTAACACACGTTTTTCGGGACTTTTTTCATAATTTGTTTCGGGTTTTTTTCCGAATTTTTTTACACACGTTTTGTCCATTTTTTAAGTGTTCATAAAAAAAATTTGAAAAAAAATTTTGACAAAATTTTTTTAAGGAATTTCAAAAAAAGATCAGAAATAAAAATCGGAAAAAAATTCCGAAAAAAATTTCTGAAAAAAATTCCAAAAAACGTGTGTAAAAACTTGTATAAAAACGTGTATAAAACATGTGTAAAAACGTGTGTGAAAACGTATATAAAAATGTGTGTAAAAACGTGTGCGAAAACGTATATAAAAACCTGTGTAAAAACGTGTGCGAAAGCGTGTGTAAAAACGTATGTGAAAACGTATGTAAAAACGTGTGTGAAAACGTATATAAAAACGTGTGTAAAAATGTTTGTGAAAACGTGTGTGAAAACGTGTGTAGAAACGAGTGTAAAAACGTATGTAAAAACGTGTGTAAAAATGTTTGTGAAAACGCGTGTAAAAATGTTTGTGAAAACGTGTGTGAAAACTTGTGTAGAAACGAGTGTAAAAACGTATGTAAAAACGTGTGTAAAAATATTTGTGAAAACGTGTGTAAAAACGTATGTGAAAACGTGTATAAAAACGTGTGTAAAAACGTGTGCGAAAACGTATATAAAAACGTGTGTAAAAACGTGTGTGAAAACGTATGTAAAAACATGTGTAAAAACGTGTGTGAAAACATATAAAAAAAACGTGTGTAAAAATGTTTGTGAAAACGTGTGTGAAAACGTGTATAGAAACGAGTGTAAAAACGTATGTAAAAACGTGTGTAAAAATGTTTGTGAAAACGTGCGTAAAAACGTATGTGAAAACATATATAAAAACGTGTGTAAAAACGTGTGCGAAAACATATATAAAAACGTGTGTAAAAACGTGTGCGAAAACGTGTGTGAAAACGTATGTAAAAACGTGTGTAAAAACGTGTGCGAAAACGTATATAAAAACGTGTGTGAAAACGTATGTAAAAATGTGTGCAAAAACGTGTGCGAAAACGTATATAAAAACGTGTGTAAAAACGTGTGCGAAAACGTGTGTAAAAACGTGTGTGAAAACGTGTGCGAAAACGTGTGTAAAAACGTGTGTGAAAACGTATGTAAAAACGTGTGTGAAAACGTATATAAAAACGTGTGTAAAAATGTTTGTGAAAACGTGTGTAAACACGTGTGTAAAAATATTTGTGAAAACGTGTGTAGAAACGAGTGTAAAAACGTGTGTGAAAACGTATATAAACGAACGAAAACGTAAAAAAAATGAACGAAAACGTAAGAGAACGGATGAAATTGTATAAAAACGAACGAAAACGTAAAAAAAACGGACGAAAACGGATAAAAACGTAATAGAACGGGTGAAAAAGTATATAAACGGACTAATGTGAAAGTCTACGCAAACCATAGGGACCGTTATTATACCTTTTGTAGGTGAAAAATAATCCAAGGATGACCAGCGAAAGTCAATGCAAGCCACATGGACTATTCCTGTCAATTTTCAAAGTTTGAAACCTGGTAACCTGCTGGTTCCAGGTCATATTGCGTACATTGTTCCAAATTTGAAAGTATATTGCGTGTTTTCAGCTTTTTGAAAGTTCGTTGCGTACATTGTGTGTTTTGAAAAACCATTTTGCGTGTTTTCAGCTTTCACCCAATACACCTACATAAGTTCTTGATGTTATTTTTTCAGGAAATGATAAGGTTTTGATGTTATTAGTATTACTTGATACTTGTCCATGTAATAAGAAATAAATAGTTATATTCGAACTTAGCCGGATAAAATTCAGTTTTCAGTTGGTTTGGTTTTCATATTTCGTTACCGAAAGACCAAACGATGCAAGCCTAAAAGACCAACCCTGAATCGATGAAACGCCCAATACACACCGATATGATTCAGGGGTTGGATTGTGCGAATTCAAATAGCTTAATATACTAATTAAGTTTGCTTCAAGCTGTCATAAGCCATACGTATTACGTAATTATCATAATCCAAAATCTTAGACACAAAGGAACACTTAACACTTGGCATACTTGTATGATCATATCATACATTGTTACACATGTAGAAACACTCGTCACCATACTATTAAAGAAAAGCTAATCAGATTTTCACAAATGACACTTGTGATATACGATCGCCAATTATTTTTATGTAATAATATTCTAATTTTATGCTTGATAGATGCTTTTATATTTAAATAAAAAGGTTGTGTACGTTTATGTATAACTAACATGCTACAAATTTTCTCACCTACATTTGCAAAAGTTTAAAGTTTCCTACCTATTTTTAATTACGTAGTGGCAAGTTTCCGAGGGTCAAACATTCTGGTACCATACGTTATTAATTATATTGTTAGCATAACAAACTACGCGTCTACGAGTAATATAACTGAATAAGCAAATCAAGCCTGAAAAAAAATGACAAATGATGCATGTCACACTAACACTTGAGGAGCATTTTTTTTTTTTTTTTTTTGCCCCACATCTTACACAATTTATCTTACAGATGCTTTCAACGAGACTTAAACTCATAGAATTTAGATTGTTGGGCAACTCGCATACCATTAAACCAAATGCCTTGATACACTTGAGAAGATATGATGAATTCTGAAGGAAATGTTTTATCTCAATTTAAAGTGGCATTCATGTGTAAAATTATAAGGATCAATTTTCTTTGTTATGAGATAATGCACAATATAAAAAGTTTAATTGACATGTGATTAGAATAATCATGTTTGTGGTCGAATTTTAGTCAGGGACGGAATTATGATCAAATATGACTGGGTGCACAAAAGTTTTTGAACCATAATATAAATACACATTTTAATGATCCAAGTGTATTTAACATGCATACAGGAAAAATTGATATATTTTTTTTTCATAAATTAACACTACGCTGAAAAAATCCATAGGTGATCCGACGAACTTCAGCAAAAGGAAATGAAACGGGCGGGCGAAATGACGTGAGAGAAAGAACCTCTTAGTGGAGTCCAGTCCCTGGGCGGCTCTCGGTTCATGGCATGTTAAAAAGACCCCACGGGACCCTCTCACTACAACATTGGCTGCTTTTAGCGGGGACATTTCCTCGCTTTCAGCGGGGACTTCTCCCCGCCCAACACTTTCCGCGGGGACATGTCCCCGCTGAAAGTGCCTCGGCTAAAGCCCTTCGGTGTAAACTTTCTGCGGCGACATACCTCTCTTTTGGCGGTGACACGTGGGACCCACGCCGCCAGCGTGGACAATTTTGGTCAGGTCAAACTTGCCAGCGCAGCAACACTTTTGGCGGGGACATGTCCCCGCTGAAAGTATTTTATAAAGTAAATGGTGCATATTTTTGGCGGGGACTATTCCCCGCTGAAAGTATTTTACAAGTAAATGGTCCATATTTTTTGCGGGGACTCTTCCCCGCTGAAAGTATTTTCCAAGTAAATGGTGTTCATTTTTGGCGGGGACACGTCCCCGCTGAAAGTTGTTCTCACTAATAATGCAGCAACCTTTTGGCGGGGACATGTCCCCGCTAAAAGTGCCTGACCCATTTTGCAGCAAATTGCTGCAAAATGGGTAATTTCCATATTTTTTCCGGAAAAAATCTACATTATCACTACAAATCCAGAACCTGTATTTAACCTAATTACAACACCACAAGACACTCAAATCACAAATTCGCCAAACATAATATGATACATATCCAAATTTCTTAAAAATTAACATAATCATGTGTTTGTATCCAAATTCGCAAAATACGGTTCAAAAACCGTTATCACATGATCACTACATAAGCTAGCTATCCGCTATACGCTACAAAACTATACGTGGGAACAATGTAGCGAGAATCCTAACACATAAACTACATAAAGACATAATAATCCATGAAACTATCCAAACATTTGTAACACCCCAACCCGTCAAGGGTAAAGATATCACAATAAATAGTGTTCAACAGAGCAAAAACAAGCTAAATACTTCAACAATACAATGAGTACAAAGATTACAAATGAATTCCAAAATAAGGATGGTACGATAATAAAACAAAGTCCATTATATAAAAGAACTCTAAGGTCGGTCCACACTCTCTCATCCCCAAAGCTAAACCCCGCATCCTAGCTTAAGTACCTGCCGCATGGAAAAGAAAACGCGGCTGAGCATAAAAAGCTCAGTGAACAGATATGAAGATAACAAGCACATCAAGTAATAAGACAAGAGAGTACGAATTGAAATTACATATGGTGTCACAAGGTATATCAAAGGATTATCAAGGTTAATTATGAAAAGTCACCAAGGTTAAGTATCAAGAGTCGTCAAGTGTAATAGCAAGGATTAACAAGTTTAGTATCCAGGTTTAACAAGTTTCAAGGTTCTCAAGAATTAATACGGGTCAAGTATCAAGAGTTAGTAAGTGTCAAGTATCAAGTGTCAAGTATCAAGTGTTAAGTATCAAGTGCCAAGGCTTTCAAGTGTCAAGTATCAAGTATTAGGTATCAAGTGTCAAGTATCAAGTATTAGGTATCAAGTGTCAAGTGTCAAGGCTATCAGTATTTAACCTCCAGGCACACAAGTATCAAGTCAAGTATCCCAAGATTAGAGTCGCGAACTCCCAAGATGTGAGGGGCTGCAATGCACACAAGCCCAGTCACCAAGTAATATATCATGTAGTCCAAATCATAATCAAGATGGTCGTAGCCCAAGCAAGTAACAAGACAAGTCACGACTAGGATGCATCCATACGCCCCTGTAGGCCAATAGTAATAATCATAGCAGCAGTCGATAACAAGTATCAGGGACGGTGTAGTACATCTCTCCAACTACACTAGAGTACATAACATTGGTGCATCAATGCTATGGTTGTGGCTACTCCACAACAAGTAGCTCCTGGGTAAAATACTGAAGGGTCAAGGGTTCAAGGTTCAATATCAAGTATAAGTGGACAAGTCATAATCAAGGTTCATGTCAAGGTTCAATGTCAAGGTTCAAGTCAAAGGTTCAATATCAAGAGTTCAATTATCAAGGGTCAATATCAAGGGTTCAATATCAAGGGTCAATATCAAGGGTTCAATATCAAGGGTCAATATCAAGGGTTCAATATCAAGTAATATAAAAGAGAGAGAGAGAAGAGTCATGAGAGAAATGGTTGTACTCTTACTGAAAGAGTACGGAATATCTGTACCTTAGTCCCACACAAAGCAAGGTCACAAGACAATCAAGAGAGAAATGGATCACTCCCGCTTCACCGAACCTAGACGAGAATGGAATACGAATAAAGACGAGTTCATTTCATATAAGTTACCTCTTTTAGTTATCTTTCCATTTTTAGTAGCTTTCCGTATTTAGCAAACTTCCAGGGCCGAGGCTGATTAATCGCCGATTAATCGGCCGCCTCAGCCGATTTTTGCAACACTGAAAAAAACTAACTGGTAGTTAACTTCTTATTGTTATATATTATACATTATATCTTATGTTTTAAAATCCATAAAATATCCTACACCCCATGCAAAAACTTGTTTAAAATGAATATACCAAAATGTTGTGTATACATGCATGACTAGGTACGTATTATCAAATCTTGTATCTTCATAACATAATACTATGTAGCTGATATTATATATATGCATAGTGTGTATTTTATGGTGGTTAGCATGGTTTCAAGGGACATAATCGTTCATACTTATACTCATTCGAAACAAACAAGGCTCAAATTAGTTTCGGATTACACGTTCTAAACGTATCTATATGTGTGTGTTGTCGAAAGTTCATGCATGAAGACAAAGGAGATCGAATACCTTGGGACGACATCGAAAAAGATTGAAGACACACGAACCAAAGGGCCAAACTTATCACTCTTCGACCCACACACGAACCGAAACCAAGTCCAACCACGAACCACAACTCGAACGGAACTCGGACGCGAACAAATGAAACCAAAACTTTTTACTCGTACAAGAGCCACACTCCAAGACTCGAATAACAGGTACCACCACCATCTCGCGAACCGCTAACGAAACTAAACTCTTAATCTGAACCAACTTCGATCTAATGAACACCCGTCGAACTAGCAAAGATCAACGTATGTTTTGTTTTATTTTCTAAACTTTCGAATGGGAACAAATGAGAGAAAAAAGTTGAGTCGCTTGAATCAAAATAGGGAGTGTCGTGATTATGGTTTTATTGCTTTTCGTATGATAAGAATGGAAGAGAGAAAAATAAACGCGTATAAGATATAGTCATAAAGGGGAGGAGCGTGGTAGCAAAATGGTAAGTTTGAATTTCCTGACTAAATGGGTTTGATTGGGTTATGTGGTGCCGAGATTTGTGGGATTATAATCTCATTGAATGATTGAGAAATTCGTATGTAGCCAGGACTAAAAAACGTATGATATTTTAGGGAAGTTTAATTATATAACAATTATTTGTTTTGCATGTTAGGTTAAATTTCTTATTCATATATTATTACTCAAAACAAATAGTTTTGAGGTCAAATGAATTATTACAAAACTTTAAGGAAAATTCAAATTAGTTACAAAAAACGGAATCCAATTTTTTTTTTAGGTTTTACAACTCTTCCCCCGTCAAAAGAATTTTCGTCCGCGAAAATGAAAGAGGAAATAAGGCAGCGAAGCAAAACGAACGCCTACCATACAACGGAAGATGAGGGTAGCTGGCTCGCATAACTCCTCGGTCTCCCAGGTCGCCTCACGTGGTGGATGGTTCTTCCAAAGAACTTTAACAAGACGAATGCTTTATTTCATGACTCTCTCCTGTCTTTCAAGAATGGCTATATCTGGTTGAATCTAATCGCAAGGGTATGACACCATATGTAGAGGATGATAATTGTATCTTCCGGAAAGCTCATATAGGAATACGTACAAAATTTCAAGTCAAGTTAATTGTATCAAGCAGTAGAGATCTCTTCAAAGAGCTTGAGATTGGTGACAGTTGTATCGAGGTCAATAGAATACAAAATCGAGAGTTCAAATTTAATCCAATTATCCAACGAACAGATGCAGAGTCAACGCATAGGTAGAATGACCTAAAGTCTCACAAGTCGTCGAAATTTCAGTAAAGTTCAAATTTTAAGCTTCTATAGATGCTCCCCGAGATATCCTATGGCCACAATAAGTGCACGTTATATGGTGTGAGTATTATCACGTTGGCCAGGCGTCTTAATACTAGCACCACATAAATATGCCCTCATGATGGTCATACTTTATCACGAGTCGTAAATAAACAAGCCAACCTTAGTTCATTTATTACTTCTATCGTCCAAGAGGTCAACTGAAATCAGGCGTCATAACCAAGAGGAACATTCAATGACAAAGTAATGGAAGTCTCAATGGATACCTGAAGGAAAACAAGATTATTCGCAAGAGTAGCAGAAATCTGACATATCAACAATCAAGGTACGTCGTCTCCAAAAGCATCAACTTTCCCAAAATTCGCCAAAATTCCCAAACAATACCATTATCAAATATCCGCAGATTGAACAAGGAACAGAGATGATATCGGAGAACCTAAATCATCCAAGGATCACATTACCAAGTAACGAAACTCAAGAAATTGACGAGAGTGAGCATTAGTCATCATAAACTTCATCTTCCAAAAAATCAACTCTTCCAAACAACAAAATGGTTTGTTCCAAAGATCACCAATACTAAACATCAATCTCTTCAAGTCCAAGTAATCTATCTTCTTTTGTCTATCAACCTGGAAGTGAAACAAAACTGTGAACTTGAGTCTGATTCATCAAGCCTTCTGCAGTTCTTCTTGGAATGTGATGGAGTAATGCGAATTCTGACACTATCTTCAAATTTCTTTGTCATCCAGTCTGCTTCCGCTCTTAATTCATCTTAGTACAACCAAGATGAATAGGGAAGTGAGACTGCATGTCTTCATCAGCTCCAGGTTCGCCACTTTGACCAGCTCTTGTTCCCTGCATACACTTCTGCCTTGTAAGGAGTGTCTTCACTTTTCATGGTAGCCATTGTTGTTGTCCAATCCAGGTCAGGCGGTGAAGTTAATCTTCTAATAAGTTTCTAGTTGACGCACAATGGTAAGCATCTTCCAAAATTCTTCTGTAAGATTCAAAAGACTAGCTTTTCAATTTTATTGTTAGTCTTGATCATTTGGTGATAGTTTCAGATCATGCAGAATTTAAAGAGATATTCTAATCTAATAACACCGTTTGTCCAACAATCTTCAATCTCCCACAATGGACAAGTGGTCGCCAAATTTCTAACAAGGTACAAAATGGTTTCCATGTTCTTGCTCGTCTCCGAATGCACTATGACATCATACGACGACTATTTGTCCAAGTACCCACGAGAAAACGCTATTCATCAGATTCACAAGATGGTCAGAGCTTTAGCTAATACCATTAGCGTCACTAACCATCATAGTAGTCGTCACGAATACGGAAGGCGATTCCAAAGATAACCTCAACTCGTAACTCCATTTCAAGACATACCACAATGTCATACTACACAATTCTTCCCAATATTCACGAAAACATAATCTCATGATGTACACAGAAATAGTTGACGTGATAGCCAATACAATTGGAATCGCTAACTTATTATTACGAATACAAATACGGCCTCAAAAATCATCTTATGGGACCTTCACGTTCACCCCACATCGTCTCTCCTCTTCTTCACCAATAAAGCTGGTATACTTCACGGGCTTACTCTCAGTTAGTAACTCATTTCTTAGAAGTTCTTTTATTTGTTTCTTCAGTCTTTCAAATGAAGCCATCGGGAACGGATCTTCCAAGGTAGGTCCAAAATCATGTCAAAGGTAAACGGAATTGTATAACAACTGCATTTGCCAAACCAGACGGGCAATTCACGAATTAGGATCAAGTGCAAGGTTTGTCAAAAGTCTTTAGGCATATAAGTTAACCATTCAAGGAGGTTTGGGATTCTGTGCCTCATTGCGAATGCGAGCATTGTATTGTTGTCAAAGTGATGTGCGAGGAACACTAGTTGCTAACATCGTTAATGGAATCAAATGGAAGGATGAGAGTTATCCAGAAGTAACGAAATTTATCATGTCAATTAATTTAGGGTGCAAAACCATCACACCAATACTTCCAAAATCATCAAGATTCCCATAACAATTAACTGATGAACACAAACAAGATTGCCATAACAAAACGCACAGGAGGGAAACTTAATTCAAAATTTTAATATTATGAGAGTAACTTGGAAATAGAAATGAAATTTGAAGTCTAATATAGACTAAACAGAAGAGTAGAAGAACTAGTTCATGCTTATAAATTCCCTTCATTCAACTTGGATTTTAACGGCTGGTCGTCGTAGACTCTAGATCGGAGTCTACATCATTCTCTTCTTTCTCTTCCTCTCTTTCACTAATCCAGCCATTCCTATTATTCTCGTGTTGCGGAAAAAGGCGGCTATCAAAACCACTTTTGCGATCTCTCTCTTCTTCTTCCACAGACTCATGGCACTTTCCATAATACTTGGTGCCAATACCTTTGTTATCATTTGTTTTAGTTTCATACATCCTTTTTTCCTTGTCATCCACCTTCTGGCAGCCCGTAGCATCAACAGTAGTTCCCTTACTCCTTTTTATGTGCTGGATCTGTTTTGAAGTATCCTTAATGGCATGAGTCACCATTTTCTTCGGGTTTTCGTCAGGTGGTCCAGAGCGATGAGATTTAACCATCTGAATGGTTACCAAATGGTCAGGATAAGGAATCAAGAACAAACATGAAAGGGAAAAGTATGCCGAAGAAAGCCTAATATCTACCTAATCCTCACAGGTTTAAGCTTAAGTTCACACAGGGAAGCATCCTAAATCAAGTTTGCAAGGTGTTCATCAATGTTCCTAGAGTGGAAACCTAATGGTCCAAAACTCATAGGTCCAGGTTTAGGTATTATAAGTCGTCAGCCTGTCTCTGATACCATAAATTGTAACACCCCAACCCGTCAAGGGTAAAGATATCACAATAAATAGTGTCCAACAGAGCAAAAACAAGCTAAATACTTCAACAATAGAATGAGTACAAAGGTTACAAATGAATTCCAAAATAAGGATGGTACGATAATAAAACAAAGTCCATTATATAAAAGAACTCTAAGGTTGGTCCACACTCTCTCATCCCCAAAGCTAAACCCCGCATTCTAGCTTAAGTACCTGCCGCATGGAAAAGAAAACGCGGCTGAGCATAAAAAGCTCAGTGAACAGATATGAAGATAACAAGCACATCAAGTAATAAGACAAGAGAGTACGAATTGAAATTACATATGGTGTCACAAGGTATATCAAAGGATTATCAAGGTTAATTATGAAAAGTCACCAAGGTTAAGTATCAAGAGTCGTCAAGTGTAATAGCAAGGATTAACAAGTTTAGTATCCAGGTTTAACAAGTTTCAAGGTTCTCAAGAATTAATACGGGTAGAGTATCAAGAGTTAGTAAGTGTCAAGTATCAAGTGTCAAGTATCAAGTGTTAAGTATCAAGTGTCAAGGCTTTCAAGTGTCAAGTATCAAGTATTAGGTATCAAGTGTCAAGTATCAAGTATTAGGTATCAAGTGTCAAGTGTCAAGGCTATCAGTATTTAACCCCCAGGCACACAAGTATCAAGTCAAGTATATCAAGTCAAGTATCCCAAGATTAGAGTCGCGAACTCCCAAGATGTGAGGGGCTGCAATGCACACAAGCCCAGTCACCAAGTAATATATCATGTAGTCCAAATCATAATCAAGATGGTCGTAGCCCAAGCAAGTAACAAGACAAGTCACGACTAGGATGCATCCATACGCCCCTGTAGGCCAATAGTAATAATCATAGCAGCAGTCGATAACAAGTATCAGGGACGGTGTAGTACATCTCTCCAACTACACTAGAGTACATAACATTGGTGCATCAATGCTATGGTTGTGGCTACTCCACAACAAGTAGCTCCTGGGTAAAATACTGAAGGGTCAAGGGTTCAAGGTTCAATATCAAGTATAAGTGGTCAAGTCATAATCAAGGTTCATGTCAAGGTTCAATGTCAAGGTTCAAGTCAAAGGTTCAATATCAAGAGTTCAATTATTAAGGGTCAATATCAAGGGTTCAATATCAAGGGTCAATATCAAGGGTTCAATATCAAAGGTCAATATCAAGGGTTCAATATCAAGTAATATAAAAGAGAGAGAGAGAAGAGTCATGAGAGAAATGGTTGTACTCTTACTGAAAGAGTACGGAATATCTGTACCTTAGTCCCACACAAAGCAAGGTCACAAGACAATCAAGAGAGAAATGGATCACTCCCGCTTCACCGAACCTAGACGAGAATGGAATACGAATAAAGACGAGTTCATTTCATATAAGTTACCTCTTTTAGTTATCTTTCCATTTTTAGTAGCTTTCCATATTTAGCAAACTTTCTTTTTTTAGGCAACTTTCCTTATTTAGTAACCTTCCATATTTAGTAAGTTTCTCGAGTTAGTAATTAATACTTTAAGGTTATACTACCTCCGTCCCATAATTATTGTCCACTTTGACTTTTTTGAGTCTTTTTTATTTAACTTTGACCATAAAGACTTTTATTTGTCTAATATAATACGTGATGAAAAATATATGGATAGATTGGGTTTTAAATGTTTTTTCATTTGGTATAATTTTCATCAAGTATTATATAACATAAATAAAAATATCAATGGTCAAATTTGAACAAGGAAGACTCAAAAAAGTAAAAGTGGACAATTATTATGGGACGGAGGGAGTAGTTGTCAATTAAATAATATTTAAGTGTTAAAATAACCAAAATAATAGTTTAGGGTTAAATATGTCAATTTAGTAGAGTTTAGGGTCACAAATATAAATTATCAAATTCTAATATTTAAAAGTGTTAAATAATTAACTTTGGAGTTTATACTATAAATTATATCGAAATGACAAATTTTAGACTCCGCCGTTCATAATTTATTTTTATGTATACATGATATCAATTTATACCGTGACGACTCCAAAATATGTTTCAAACACTCACGAGCATACCCGCACGACACAATTCTTTTCGAAATATTTGCATTTTATCACTGTACCTATTTCATTCAAAAGTATAGTTTCGAAAGTCACTTCCATCAACCATCAAACGTGTCTATATTTTTCACCACGACAAAAAAAAACCAATGTTGCAAAAATCGTGAATCGGTCCCGAGGCGGTCGGGGGCCAAGTTGCGATTTTTTCCCGATTAATCGGCTGATTTTCTTGAGTCGGCCGATTACCTTGTAATTTCCTACAAGTTCCAGGGCCGAGGCTGATTAATCGCCGATTAATCGGCCGCCTCAGCCGATTTTTGCAACACTGAAAAAAACTAACTGGTAGTTAACTTCTTATTGTTATATATTATACATTATATCTTATGTTTTAAAATCCATAAAATATCCTACACCCCATGCAAAAACTTGTTTAAAATGAATATACCAAAATGTTGTGTATACATGCATGACTAGGTACGTATTATCAAATCTTGTATCTTCATAACATAATACTATGTAGCTGATATTATATATATGCATAGTGTGTATTTTATGGTGGTTAGCATGGTTTCAAGGGACATAATCGTTCATACTTATACTCATTCGAAACAAACAAGGCTCAAATTAGTTTCGGATTACACGTTCTAAACGTATCTATATGTGTGTGTTGTCGAAAGTTCATGCATGAAGACAAAGGAGATCGAATACCTTGGGACGACATCGAAAAAGATCGAAGACACACGAACCAAAGGGCCAAACTTATCACTCTTCGACCCACACACGAACCGAAACCAAGTCCAACCACGAACCACAACTCGAACGGAACTCGGACGCGAACAAATGAAACCAAAACTTTTTACTCGTACAAGAGCCACACTCCAAGACTCGAATAACAGGTACCACCACCATCTCGCGAACCGCTAACGAAACTAAACTCTTAATCTGAACCAACTTCGATCTAATGAACACCCGTCGAACTAGCAAAGATCAACGTATGTTTTGTTTTATTTTCTAAACTTTCGAATGGGAACAAATGAGAGAAAAAAGTTGAGTCGCTTGAATCAAAATAGGGAGTGTCGTGATTATGGTTTTATTGCTTTTCGTATGATAAGAATGGAAGAGAGAAAAATAAACGCGTATAAGATATAGTCATAAAGGGGAGGAGCGTGGTAGCAAAATGGTAAGTTTGAATTTCCTGACTAAATGGGTTTGATTGGGTTATGTGGTGCCGAGATTTGTGGGATTATAATCTCATTGAATGATTGAGAAATTCGTATGTAGCCAGGACTAAAAAAACGTATGATATTTTAGGGAAGTTTAGGAAGTTTAATTATATAACAATTATTTGTTTTGCATGTTAGGTTAAATTTCTTATTCATATATTATTACTCAAAACAAATAGTTTTGAGGTCAAATGAATTATTACAAAACTTTAAGGAAAATTCAAATTAGTTACAAAAAACGGAATCCAATTTTTTTTTTTTTTTTTTTTTTTTTTTTTTTTTTTTTTTTTTTTAGGTTTTACAACATTTGTCCATAACCCAAAACAAATATAAATCAACCCAAACAACCCATACGCTACTCCTGAGTCCCCCCACTCCCCTCCTCCGGGGTACCTGTAGACTCACCTGGTGATGGTGAAGCCTCCTGGGATCCCGATGTCGTCGCCTGAGTCGCTAGCTCAGCGGGGAAACCCGGCTGTGTCTTAGCCCACCCCACCAACATATCAATCAGTGTCCTTTGCTGGGACATCTCCTGGGTTTGCTTCTGGACTGTTTCGTGCAGGGAGGACGCGGAGGCTCGATCACGAGCTCGTGCGGCGCTGAGGGTCGTCTAACGACCACCGCCGGGTAAGACTGGACCTATGCCAGGAATATGACCTCGATGCTTGCCACCGATCACGTGGCGCTTAATATCGAGGTCAGACATGGTCGTCCCCCCGGAGGTGCTCTCCGTCCGCATTTGTATCATCTGGTTCTGTTTTACAAAAAAATAAGCAAAGTAATATATAAGTCGTGATTTATTATATTTGCATTAATGTGGGTGAGTTTTATGGAAATAAATTATACTTACATATCTAGTCTCGGACAATGCAGACTCCCAAATGCCGTCTCTCGTATGGTTGTGTCTGTACATCGCGATCAAGTCTCTACCATCCACAACGTCGGTGGGTTCTCTCAGCTGTTTATAAATAAACTCAATAATGACTCACCAAACACTATATATATAAATGAAATGATTAAAAAGCGTCTTACGAAGTTATCGCGTATAACAGCTAACGAATGCGACCCATGAAGGTTGGCAGTCGGATTGGCGAGCCGGTTCTGCCTGTTGGTCTCCCCTCTCTTCAAATTATCCGGGTTCGACCAGTGCTTAACCTGAGTATTATAAATAATAAAAAATGTTATATAAATGAATTATTATTATTATTATTATTATTATTATTATTATTATTATTATTATTATTTCTATTATTGTTAATAATAATAATAATAATAATAATAATAATAATAATAATAATAATAATAATAATAATAATAATAATAATAATAATAAAGCGTGGATCCAGAAATTTACATATTGTTCCCAATTCGACTCCGACATGTTCTCCGGGCGTTTTGCCTTGATCTCCTCCAGCTTCTCCATCCCACCTTGCTCAGTAAAATTTATCTTTTTGTGCCGCCACTTGTTGTCGTCGTATCGCTTTTGGAGATAATATTCGATACTCTTGACAATATCCTCTCCATCAGCACTGGCAAGGTGCTCGCCGAGATCAAAATAATGCTGCAATAAAATATAATTAAAATAAATATTCAAATTTAAATAAACAATCAAATTTAAATAAATAGCAAAGTTAAAATAAACAAACACAATAATTAAAAAAAATAAGATAAAAAAAAAAAAAAAAAAAAAAACTTACGTGTAGCTGGTCGTCGATGTGGGCCTTCGCGGTAGCAGGAACAGCCGACCAGGATTTGTAATGCATAGGAATTGATTGTCGTAACAATTCCCCGACCAAGTTGGAGAACCACTTCGCGTGGTCACCCACATGCTCCCACATCCCTTTGTCGTTCTTCCGGAATCTGATCGATACCGGACGACCAGTCTCTTTCCTCTCATTGCGGAGCCGCGTGTTCTTTGTGGGACCACGCACTGACTTCCCGCCTTTCCCAATTTTGGCATTGGGCTTGGGAGGTCTGGGAGGTCTGGATTTAGATCCTACAAGTAACCAAATTCAATTGATGATGATATAAAATAACAAGTTATCAATTTCAAATAATAATCAAGTTTAATTAAAATAATCTAGAAATTCTTACTCTGACAATCACTGCCTATCCTCGTCGGACCACGAGGTGGCTCATTGCCTCCATCGCCACCGTGGCTCCTAGCAACAACATCTGCCATCTGTAAACGTACTAGTACAAGAAAATATAATTAGTGAAGAAACACGTATACACATATACGCATATACACACACATTGAAATAATTAACAATTTATACAAAAAATAATAATAATAATAATAATAAATAATTAAATAAATAAATAAACACATTTAACCACTCAATAACAATTTCATTCAAATAAGTGTCATTTAACAAATTACAATTTGAGATCAATCTCCCTCATCACTAAGATAAAAACCCTCATTATTAGTGTCAGCTTCATCTTCACGATCGACGTAATCTTCACTATCAGATGCTAAATCATGAGGAACGTGGTCATCATAATCAATATTATCTTCGTCGTCGTCGACATAAGTGATAATTGGTTGTGGTGGTGCCTCAACTTCCGTTGGCTCAACATCTTTATTTATGGTGTCATAATTCAACGTATCCAACTCAGCAGAGAGTGTGACATGTGATAATGTGTTGTCATGTACAACATCCTGATTGTCTTCTACCACGATGATATCCGGGTTCCAAATCTTTCGATGATAAGAATCTTGGACGGCCTTGACATTACCACGTTTACCCGGGAAATCAAGGTAAAATACTTGTGTTGCTTGTGTTGCAAGAATGTATGGTTCACTTTCAAACGATACACGATCTGTCATAATTTGTGTAATGTTGTTTCTATAGGTACAACGTTTTATGCGACCATTGTTATTAGTGTCGAACCATTTAACTTTGAACAACACAACCTTGAACGGAATATATTCAAGCTCGATAATTTCTTCAAGCTGGCCATAATACATTCCTCCGCTAGGATTAGGAGTTGAAATTCCGCTGTTTTGGGTTGAACAACGTAAATCACGGTCGTGTACGATAAACTTCACACTGTTCACTGTGCAAGAGTCGGCTGAGAATGCAGCACATGATGGTCCACAAGCCAAAGCGAACAACTCGGAAGTACAACTTGGGTCGTCCTTTACTTTCAATTCATGAATCTAAGAAAAAAAAGTTAAGAATAGATATAGATGAGTAATAGTCGTTATTTTTACAGGGTTTTACATACAACAAGTCTACCTTGTTCCCAAACCAGCGAGGAAATCCTTCTTGTATGTCATTGCTAGGAAATTCCCTGTAAATGTTCATGATATTAGAATAAGTCGTCGAATAATAACTTACGTAAAACAAAATTTTGAAATAAAACGTTGTAGGATCGAAAAGTAATGATTTTTATGTGATTCGGGAGGTCGAGGTTGATGATTAAAGATGAACTCCATGTTTAGTTTTAGAGAGATAAAGTAGAGAGAGGGTGAAGAAAAAGGTTAATATTAATGACAAATGAAAGATACACAATTTCCCACACCCCTCATGGAGAGTCATGAGGGTTATTTATAGGCTCATCCTATTACAAGTTTGCCTTTTGTACAATAGTAGTCCCTAAAGGCACAACTAACTACGTATCTAGTCCAATTCACGTATGTGACGTTATCTTTATAAAAGAGCGAGGCTAACAATCTCCCTCCAAGATATCGTCACACGTGAATGGTTACAATGAGACCTACAAATACATAAACAATGTAAATTATAACAATAGTAAACTATGTTGATGTTGTTGAAGCGCAGAGTCTCTGTAGTCTAGATACTGAGGCAGACTTGAAGTTCTCTCTTCCGACGATCTCGGAGTACTGACGACAAAGGTCTTTGTAGCTCTGAACTTCAACTGTAATGGTCTAGTTAGGTTATTACTCCCTCCTAACTAGTGAGCCTTTATTCTTTTACCTGCTCCCTCTTGAACCGACAACTCTCTTTTCATCACGCAGCGGATAAAGTAGATTCAAAAGTGTAGGCACATTGTTGTCGTTCAGGGAGCATCATGACAATATAACTCACATAGTATTGCACAGAAGGTTGGTAATACGCTCCGATGTACACATCATTAGTACTTTTTTTGTTCTAGTGTAAGCACAATTCCCTCGAACAACTAACGTACTAGAGATGAAACACTACTTCTTTCGGCATGTTCTTCTCCCTCCTGATGGTTGCGATTTATCGAAATCATCATACTATTTTGTGTACATGCCATAATTACCCGTACTTTACACTTCTGATGCAATATAGATAGACCGTGTAAGCATAATTTGTGAGTATATGTCGCAAAAATACTCTCAATACTTGTCTCTCAAATCAACCTGTAATCAAACCTCCTTTGAATTCAACGGCTACTAGTAATGACCACATATGGAGACAGCCCGATATGACCAACTTGAAAATGAAGTAATCATCTCATCTTGTGACTTAATACTTGTACGATAGATGTGACTTAATAACTATACTGAGTACTACAATGTAACTCCTTTAAGTATGAGGTTGCACGAAATATTCGCCACTTGAACAATCCACTACTTCGTGTGACACTGAGTACTACAACGTAACTCCTTTAAGTGATAGCTATACTGTGAGCACTACAACGTAACTCCTTTCATCAGTAATATCTAGATTGTCAAGACTAAATTTTTTAATTTGCGCAGACAAGTTATCTTCAAAATTCGTGCATCCAACCACCCCTAGACTTTGAGATAAATAAGTACACTTTTTGAAACGCCACTTCAAAGTCAAATCAATAATACCGTATAAAAACCCCGTAGTCATTTTCCATTAAATATTAATTCTAGCCGTGAATAATGTATCCCCATGAAAATTTAAATCCAAAATACCACTCATTCACCAAAGACAATCGTTTAGTATATCAATTCAGCCCAAGCAAAATAGACCCTCACAAGCCCAATGTCAGATTTTTATTACAGACAACAACTCGTGAACCATATATAAACTCAGCCCAACACCAAAATTTGAACAAGGTGAACATAAGATAAATTTGAACTTGGCCTATTGCACTCATGCTTAGAGCCCGGTCCATACCAAAGTGATATAGACGCACCTTTAACTAAACACAGAGGTTCATTTCATTTCCCATACCCTAAACAATCCTTAAAATTTTCCGCCCCCATCTCACCTTATGTCTCTCTCTTCCAAACATCAGATCTGAACAAATATTATCAAAGAAAATCTCCATCAACATATGTTACTCCAAACGCATCACATCTCAAAGCAAACTCAAAACTCATCACAGTCATCACATCTTAGTTACCACCAATCATATCCGAATATCAAACAAACAAACCTTTGTTGACCCAATCACCACTAATGGACACTCCTTTGTCTTCTATCAGTTGAAGCTAAACGCGCATCAAACAAGAATAACGACGGCTTCAAGATCAGAAAAGATGGTCTCGGGTAGGTGTTGTTGTGTCTGTAGTGTATTGAACGATTGAAGAGAGGTGGATAACATCCTTGTTGTCTTACTTCTCTTGTAGTTTCGGATAATAAAGGAAGATTAGTCTTTTAAAGATCTATGATGATGTTGTATGTACCATAGAAAATCTTTATAAAAGATTATAAAAAATGGACAAGAATCTGAGATTACTTGTAACTTGTCGAGTCTTGTGATCGATTAGAGATGGGATAGGATGTAAGTGAAGTTTATTTGATTGTTGAGTTGTAGGATCAGATGTTCGTGTCGTATTACTGGTCTTCATTTTCTTTTAATCTTATCTATGTTAAAAGGCTATTGACTGATGATGATATTGTAACTGAGGTCATTGTGAGTCTTGGTATATGGTTTAGTTCAATGGTCTCTTTTCTGCTTCATCTTACTTCTGTTGGTCACTTTACGCATAAGTTTTCACATAGGCCAGTTTACGCAAAACGTTATGCGTAGACATGTAGAAATCTTTTGCGTAGAAATCTTACGCGTAGAAAACTTTTGCGTAGACAAGCTTTACGCGTAAACGTATCTTTTGCGTAGCCCATGTCTTTTGCGTAAAACTTACGCGTAAGACAAGGGTTTTTTGCCTTAGTTGAACCTTACGCATAACTTGTCCAAGTTATGCGTAGAAAAACTGAAGATATGCGTAGACCGTTTTCCGGCGTCCTTTTCCGTTCCGTTCAGATTCCGGCCAAAAAATTATGAGCAGCATAGAAACCATGTTAAAATGACCAGTGAAGAATAATAACCACATTGACCATATATTGACCACAAGTTTACGGGTATGATATAAAAACAGGTACAAAATTAGATTATAAAACTTGTAATAATCAGATCTGTACTGTTTTGACCATAAAGATACATAAGGACATGTATAGAAACTGTTATACAATAAAGGACGAGAAAAAAATTTATCAGATCCAAAAAATATGTATAACAACAGCTTCAAACATGATTCGAACCACAAAAAAAAATCATCAAAACATAACAACGAGGCTCTGATGCCAATTGTAGGATCGAAAAGTAATGATTTTTATGTGATTCGGGAGGTCGAGGTTGATGATTAAAGATGAACTCCATGTTTAGTTTTAGAGAGATAAAGTAAAGAGAGGGTGAAGAAAAAGGTTAATATTAATGACAAATGAAAGATACACAATTTCCCACACCCCTCATGGAGAGTCATGAGGGGTATTTATAGGCTCATCCTATTACAAGTTTGCCTTTTGTACAATAGTAGTCCCTAAAGGCACAACTAACTACGTATCTAGTCCAATTCACGTATGTGACGTTATCTTTATAAAAGAGCGAGGCTAACAAACGTGTACCTCTTGTACTCGTTCATGTACGGGTCGATTTCATGACTGTTGTGTAGTACATACCATACTACTTTCTGCATTGCGTCCGGTTCAAGCCGAATTAATGATTGTTTACCATTCAGTTTACAGGCTGATCGAAACACTTGAAATCGACTTGTTGGGCTTGGACCGTCCTCATTCTGGTCAGGACGATTAAATCTCGTCTCAACACCCGGAAAATAATGCGAACAGAAAGTTAATGCTTCATCAGCAATATAACCCTCCGCTATTGATCCTTCAGGCTTAGCTTTATTTCTGACATAATTTTTGAGCTTTTTCATGTACCTTTCAAATGGATACATCCACCTCATGTAAACAGGCCCGCCTTGAATAGCCTCTTCGGGTAGATGAATAACCAAGTGAATCATAATGTCAAAAAAAGCTGGAGGATAGATTTGCTCGAAACTGCACAAAATATTGATAAGCTGTTCTTTAGCTTTCAACATGGCATCCACCATCAAATTTCGAGCGCATATTTGTTTGAAGAATGAACAAAGCTCGATTATTGGTGTTGCGATGGTTTGGTCCTTCAAGTAATTTTGAAGTCCAGCAGGAAGTAACCGCTACATCATTATATGGCAGTCATGAGCCTTCAAGCCTGTTATGTTGTTATCACTGTCTGTCACTTTATGCTTGAAGTTAGATCCGAACCCATCGGGTAGTTTAACACCTTTGATCAATTGGGAAAAAAAATCATGATATTAGAATAAGTTGTCGAAATGAATACGCGAATTGAATTGGAACAAATAAATTCTGAAATAAAACGCGTACCTTTGATGAATTGACAAAAAAGTTTTCTTTCTTCAGTTGTGAAAGAGTACGTGGGATGAGGCTTAGAGCACTTCCTACCGCCTTTGTTGACGAGCCACAAAGCATTACGAATATTCAAATTTTGTAAGTCTTGTCTTGCCTTGTTGGTGTCTTTTGATTTGTCATTCATTAACAAAGTACCCAACACACTTTCACACACATTTTTTTCGATATGCATGACATCTAAATTGTGTTTTAGTGTAAGAAAAGACCAATACTTTATCTCGTAGAAAATAGATACTTTGGTCCAATTCAATTCGCGGTCAGGATCACGTTTTTTCTTCGCACCCCCAAAACTTGGATGTTTCCCCGGGATACGTATAGGCAATCTCCCAAGTTGAGTCAAGATGTCATGACTGGTATATTTTTTAGGAGGTGGTCTATCATCGAGCTGAGTATAGAATGCCTTTCTGTTCTTCCGCCATCTGTTGTTGGCTTTTAAGAATCTTCTGTGACCAACATAAGCAGTTTTGCTTAACACGCGCATAGATGGAGTCTCTATATTACAGGTCGGACATGCCTTGTAACCTTGCCCACTCCACCCAGACAAACTACTTCGAGCGGGAAAGTCATTGATAGTCCATAAAAGCGCTGCTTTCATACAGAATTCTTCGCCTGTAACAGCGTCCGTAGTCATAACCCCATCTTTCCATAAAGTCTTAAGGTCTTCAATCAAAGGCCTCAAGTAAATATCTATGTCCTCCCCGGGTGATTTAGGGCCCAGAATTAACAACGTCAACATAAGAGAAGTCTCTCTCATACATATCCAAGGAGGCATATTGTATGTTGTTAATATTACCGGCCACATACTATAAGACTGACTAAGGTTGCCGTACGGATTGAAACCATCAACAGCCAACCCTAATCGGACGTTTCTTTTTTCATAAGAAAATTCTTTCTTATACTCGATATCAAATTTCTTCCATGCTTCACCATCAACCGGGTGTTGCATCTTACCGTTCTCCATAGACTGCCCAGAAGCATGCCAAGTCATATGTTTTGCAGTGTGTTTAGACTTGTACAAACGTTGTAGTCTAGGAATGATAGGAAAGTAACGCAACACCTTGTTAGGAACTTTCTTCCCCAGTGTGTTCTTGTCTTTCCATCTACTAGCATCGCAGATGGGACAATTCTGCAAATCTTCGTTACCCACCCCCCGATATAAAAAACAATCATTTACACAAGCATGTATGGATTCGTATCCTAACCCGATCGTTTTATATGTTTTCTTTATTTCATAGTATGACGGTGGGATTTTGTATCCTAGAACTGGCGGGAAGCATTCACGTAGAAATTTTAGTGTTTCGTTAAACGTGGTGTCACTCATTTTACCTTTGACCTTAATGTTCGTAAACTTTGCCATAAAGTCCAATGAAGACATCCATGTACAACCCGGGTATAGTGGGTCGTTAGCAGTGGCAAGTAACGCTCCAAACTCGTTACGTTGAGGGAGTGTTGTTGCTTGAGTTGGCTCGTTACTTGTCTCGCCAATATTTTCTTGAGTTGGCTCATTCGGATACATATCATGAAGGAAATCAGCCATGTCACTCGTCCTGGGATGATTCGTGTTGGGTACCAATGTTCGGGTATCCGGTTCACCATGATTATACCATTTCGTATAACTTTGGTCCCAACCATTTGAGTGTATGTGATCAAACAAGTCTTCGTACTTTATCCGTGATACGTGGGAATCGCACCAGGCTTTACCTCTCAAGGGATCTTGAGAAGCTTACAACTCCCACCAGGCAGTGTACCTGATCGTTGTAGTATAGTATAGTGATAAGTACCGGGGAATTGATCGTTCAGCTAGGAATAGTGTCGTTAGGATTAGAAAACCTAAATACTAGTTCTAAAGGTGAGGGATGATTATTTTTGTATTTTTATATTTTTTTAGAAAGCAAGTAAAAATCTCGGGTTTGAAGGATTTGGGCGGAATTAGTTGCTAGTCAACTAACCCAATACTAAAGATGCAATCAAAATAAAATACTAAAAATGAAAATAAACTAAGTTAAACTAAGGTTGTGAGCAATAAGTGGAGAAATTGTGTTTACTTAGATTTCACTACTCCCTAGATATCTTTTACACGTTAATTACTTGTTATAGTTGCGTGGATGACGGATTGTATTCCTTAATACCATTCATGGGGTGGCACACTTAATTCCCCAATCCTATGAGTGCCTACTTCACTCCTATGTCGAGCCGGCTAAGAAGCTCCTAACATGGGATCATTAGAATTTACTCATGCATTAAATACAACCAATAAAACCTAGTGCACGTCAGTTCATGTTTCCTAAGACGTTCAAGCATGTTACCAATTGGAGATCTGCCAGTTTTCTTAAGCCTAACATCGAAATCATTCATCCAATATAACCATAAACAAGTAATCAACACATAATTAACATCTAGGTTTCATTAGATCTAAGCAAACACAAGATAGATCTAGCCTAGCATGATGGAATTAAGACAAGAACAAGAGATAGACAACCAACACATAGACATATTGATTGAATTAAAAGAATACTTATCTCAATTACACATGAAAGGGTTCAAGGGCTGAAAACCCTTGAAAAACCTGTAAAGTTCGTACTAAGTTCGGCCTTAGGATTTCTCCAAAACTTCTCCTTTTTTTTGAATGAAAATTAGAAAACTATATATAGGAAATTGAGGCTGACGGCGTCAAGACCAAATTGGTGACGCCGTCATCTCGCCGCCAAAAGAATTCTCGGACTGGCTTGATCTACTTGTGACGCCGTCATGTTATAGCTTTTTCCAGGCCGTCACGTATTTTACTCTTGACGCTCTACCTTGTGACGCCTTCATTTCTCTACTGGGCCGTCATGAAAATTACTCTTGACGCCGTCAGGATTTTCTTCTTGACGCCGTCACCTACTGTTCTCAACAAGGAAAATTAAGACTTTGGCATTTTCTTCACTTTTATGCTCCAAAAACGTCCGAATTGCTTCCTTTTCCAGATTTCTCTCCCAAAGTACCTAAAATCACAAAAGGAACGATTTAGGGCAATATTTGATCAAATAAATTCAATTCCGGGGCTTAAATGACCCCCTAAAAACGGTTCATTTTTCGCCTCATCATATACCCTTACACTTGAGATTTGCTTGTCCTCAAGCAAATGCGCTTTTATTCTACTCAAAATACAAGTTAGGGGTCATTTAACACTAATATAAAAGTAATTACAACAAATAATCGTTCCACTAAAGACCAATAGACAAGCACGGAGGTCATATACTAGCACCTCACAAATAGTGTTTAGATACTCACATCTCTCGGGTGTAATAAAGTATAAATTACAATATGGAAACGGAAGATATCCCTCACTACCTGTCATAGCAAAATAGATTACCATAGGTTTGGGAAAGGATCAAACCTCCACCACATGGCGTAAGCACCTAGGATAAACTATCAAAGAGGTCTTTTAAAGGGTTGTAACGTTAGGTGTAGGGATATGAAATACACGGTTTTGTTGGATAAAGGAAGTTTTACTAGTGGCGAGTTAAAAATCTTGGTTAATTACATGTACAATTTGGCGTTGCTAAGCCAAGACTAGACTCGACTTAAGCTAATAAATGAAAAATAACAAAAACATAAAATAAACATAGAATAAAAAGGGATGGTAGTCCGTATGTTTTTTCTCTTTTTTTTTTCTATTTTTTTTTTTTTTTTGGACATACACTCTTACCTTACCATCCAAAATAATACATCATAGGGAATGGAAATTCCCCTTACACTTGAATTTTTACATAATAAACTATTCTAATGACTCGAATTAAGAAAATCAAAACACTTGGAGCACTTTTAAGATTAACGCACATATGGGGGGTAATAAATGATGTTCTTCCCCATTACTCCATAAGATAAGTACTTTACCCATGAGTCCCAATCGTCCCAAAACAATATGTACAAGGATATGACTCGACTTAGCAACCATGTGATCAATTAGATAGTTAACTTAGGGTTTAACAAATAACAATAATGCACTAAAGATGAGCGCATACACGGAAGGCTAAGGCGATTTGGGTGTACATTTAAGTGGGGTGTAACAAATTCTTCCTTTAAGTAAGATGCTTAAAGTTAGAAACGAAAAGATAGGCTCGGAGGGGTGTACTAGGGGTTTCGTGTACTAAAAATGAGTACAACGCTAAGGGTGTGGGAAAAATTAGTTGACTTAACTAGCTAAATAATATGACTTAAATGGTCAAGTAATTATGATACGGGTTTAACACAAGGGTGATCCTAATGCCTCTTATCATGTAGTAAATCCTACTACACGAATGTAGTCTCACTAGCGGTCTCGGGATGCATCACTAACGCAAGTTTTAGAATCTAAATGCTACCGGTACACTCATACGCACTAATAGTGAATGCTTTTCCTATCAAATCTAAAGGCGAACCTCACTTATTTGGGTAGAAATTTTTTCTGAACATACGGTTATGTGCTAGTCATACAATCTCCTATCCATGAGACGCTTGCTATGGCTAAAGTTTCACTCCTAAATGTTGTAAAAAATTTTAAATTTGGCGCTAAAATTGCACTAACAAGTATTTCTCATAGTTTTATTACACATCTACCATTAAACAAAACAAACTCAAGCGAAAGTGCATATGTAAGGTATCATCTTTTTACCCTCCCCTTACACTTAGGATGAACATTGTCCCCAATGTTCAAGTAAAGAATGTAAAAGTGAAAAAGTAAAAAGAATAAAATCAAATACTCCCCTGATTCGCTCGGTATGGATAATAAGGTGGTCAGGTTAAATCTTCCTCCAAGAAAATGAACAATCAAGGCTTCCCTTCCAGAATATAAATCATCTTCTTGTCATACATAACCTGTGAATCCTGAGAAAATAGACAAGACAACCTCGCATAAAATCGGCGGCAACCTACATAAGTTACTAAATCCTAGAAAACAAAATAAGATATAATGCTTGTGGAATGAAGTTTGCAGATTTCCTGGAGATTATAAAACTTAATAATTCACAAAAACCGTAAGACTCCGTTAGAAAAACAAAACCGGTAAAATTTCCAGATTTTTACACGTGACGCCGTCAAGAGTTAACTCGTGACGCCGTCAGAAGTGACCTGCAGAAATTCTTATGTTAAGTTCCCGGAAAATTTCTGGAAAAACTTGGTCCTACTTCCTGGAAAATCCTGCAAAACTTTATTATGACTCGATACAAGCATTTGACTCTAACAAATACGAATATACATGTTCATTTAATATTGTAGAGAATCATGATCGGTTTGTTTCTTAAAAACATATTTGGGGTTTCCCCTTACAATTATCTTTTGCAAAAATACTTTTAGGTGGAGTTAAGACTAGGCCAAAACAACAAAGTAAAGTATTTCCACTATTTAATTGAGAAACATGATCTACCAACAATAAAAATAAAGCATGCATACGGAAGCAAATAACAAACAAACAAAATAAAATCACACAAAACATGGGTTGCCTCCCAAGAAGCGCTTTTCTTTATTTACGAGTCTTGTAGCTAGACTCAAGGTCATAGGTTAACGTGTATCGCTTATGCTCACATAACCAAGTGTGAGCCATCTAATAGTCGCCTCATCTTTCTTATAATCATCTCCTAACTCTAAGCATCCGCGATAGTATCTTTTATTCTTTTCATGAGTATACTTAAGTCCTTTTCCCTTATCATTCTCACTT
This sequence comes from Artemisia argyi, assembly GCA_030686995.1. Classification (NCBI taxonomy): domain Eukaryota; kingdom Viridiplantae; phylum Streptophyta; class Magnoliopsida; order Asterales; family Asteraceae; genus Artemisia; species Artemisia argyi. The sequence continues at coordinate 127,933,680 of CM060696.1, forward strand.
AGCATTAATATGGGCGGATACCTACTACACTTTTCTATGGAAAAATCCTTGAACCTAGGGTGTGTGCGGGGCATTTGATAGACGAAATCTTCATTCCCATCCGAGAATGTAATTAACCCTTCTATGAGTTTTTCATCGAGGTTGGTCAACCGTTTGAAAGGTTTTCGAAACACAACTTGGGTCAACTTATCATCAATAAATTCTCCTAGATTCTCCATAACCATGAACTCAACAAGATAGACCAAGCTTCCTACAAACACATGCAATGGTATTGCCCTAGCAATAATGTTTTCTCCTTTGTATTCTAACTCATCTACCATGATTTTATTATATTCATTACGCGAGATTATGTTCATTGGAAGAGATGAGTTAAGATAGGCATTAAAGCTCTTAAATCCGATCTTACAAGGAAATTGCATGTTAAATGAGCTATCACACTCAATCCTAGTTCTAGGGTCGACATACCTAAGAGGGTTTATTTCTTCCTCCATCCTATTCTCATTAATCACATCACCATCATCAAGATCCTTGTCGGAGTCTGAATTGTAAAAGGGACTAGCCCTACGGTCATCATCATGATCAGACTCCTCTAACTCAGAATTATTGTCAAAGTGGTGGTTGGGCGAGAGGTTAGGTGGGTTCTCATTTTCCACTAAAGGGAGTGGGGCGGGCATTTGGAAAATCCTACGACGAAAAACACGAATAACAGGAATCAAACGATCAATGTTATTGTTATTCATCAAAATAGTTTACGAACAAAGGACACAAAGAAATAAGATAGACTAAAGAAAACCTAAAAATAAAAATAAAATCTTACTAGAAAGGAATCTAGCAAGTAGACCTAATAAAAAGAGATTCTTACCTAGACAATAACTATTCCCCGGCAGCGGCGCCAAAAACTTGATACGTGGGAATCGCACCAGGCTTTACCTCTCAAGGGATCTTGAGAAACTTACAACCCCCACCAGGCAGTGTACCTGATCGTTGTAGTATAGTATAGTGACAAGTACCGGGGGATTGATCGTTCAGCTTGGAATAGTGTCGCTAGGATTAGAAAACCTAAATACTAGTTCTAAAGGTGAGGGATGATTATTTTTGTATTTTTATATTTTTTTAGAAAGCAAATAAAAATCTCGGGTTTGAAGGATTTGGGCGGAATTAGTTGCTAGTCAACTAACCCAATACTAAAGATGTAATCAAAATAAAATACTAAAAATGAAAACAAACTAAGTTAAACTAAGGTTGTGAGCAATAAGTGGAGAAATTGTGTTTACTTAGATTTCACTACTCCCTAGATATCTTTTACACGTTAATTACTTGTTATAGTTGCGTGGATGACGGATTGTATTCCTTAATACCATTCATGGGGTGACGCACTTAATTCCCCAATCCTATGAGTGCCTACTTCACTCCTATGTCGAGCCGGCTAAGAAGCTCCTAACATGGGATCATTAGAGTTTACTCATGCATTAAATACAACCAATAAAACCTAGTGCACGTCAGTTCATGTTTCCTAAGACGTTCAAGCATGTTACCAATTGGAGATCTGCCAGTTTTCTTAAGCCTAACATCGAAATCATTCATCCAATACAACCATAAACAAGTAATCAACACATAATTAACATCTAGGTTTCATTAGATCTAAGCAAACACAAGATAGATCTAGCCTAGCATGATGGAATTAAGACAAGAACAAGAGATAGACAACCAACACATAGACATATTGATTGAATTAAAAGAATACTTATCTCAATTACACATGAAAGGGTTCAAGGGCTGAAAACCCTTGAAAAACCTGTAAAGTTCGTACTAAGTTCGGCCTTAGGGTTTCTCCAAAACTTCTCCTTTTTTTTTGAATGAAAATTAGAAAACTATATATAGGAAATTGAGGCTGACGGCGTCAAGACCAAATTGGTGACGCCGTCATCTCGCCGCCAAAAGAATTCTCGGACTGGCTTGATCTGCTTCTGACGCCATCACGTTATAGCTTTTTCCAGGCCGTCACGTATTTTACTCTTGACGCTCTACCTTGTGACGCCTTCATTTCTCTACTGGGCCGTCATGAAAATTACTCTTGACGCCGTCAGGATTTTCTTCTTGACGCCGTCACCTACTGTTCTCAGCAAGGAAAATTAAGACTTTGGCGTTTTCTTCACTTTTATGCTCCAAAAACGTCCGAATTGCTTCCTTTTCCAGATTTCTCTCCCAAAGTACCTAAAATCACAAAATGAACGATTTAGGGCAATATTTGATAAAATAAATTCAATTCCGGGCTTAAATGACCCCCTAAAAACGGTTCATTTTTTGCCTCATCAATCCAACCATTGTTATAACAACGAGCACATGGACAACGTACATTCCCATCAATATTTACAAAGTCCTTGGCATACGCGCAAAAAGCTTTAAGACCTTTTAAAAAATCGAGGCTAGTACGAGATAATGAGACCCAACTCTTATCAATTGGCATAACTGCGTTTTAATGATGCAACAAATAATAATATAGAATTAAACATGTTCACAAGTTTTGCGTTTTAATGATGCAATTACGAGTTGTGCGTTTTGTTCACCTAATCCAACTATGGAAGGCAATCCTAACCCACTCTTTGAATGTTTCGTCTCATATTTGAATGCGTATAACTGAATTTACTATTTGAGAAAATTTCGGCAGCATTTCCCCTCAACTCCCCAAATATGTGCATTAAAGACATATTCGTAGGAGTAAAGGGGAAACACTGTCGAAATTTTCACAAATAGTAAATCAATTATACGCATTCATATCCTAAATGAGACAAAACATTCAAAAAGCAGTCCCAAACAGGGGACTTCCGAAATTAATTTCTAATAAATTAATTTCGGACGGGTTTTCTATGGGATGATTAACTTTGGACGGGGACTTTCCAAAATTAATCACTAAAGTCCTAAACCCTAAAATCATTTACAATAGTCTAACACAATCAAATACCATACAATAATATGAGCTTATTTGTTTAATCTTATTTGTAGCTTATGAGCTTATTTGATTTTCGGTTTATATATCACAAGACTTAATTTTCCGGCTTATATAAGTTTATTATATCATAATATACTTATATAAGCCCACAAATCTCCAAATAAGTCGGAAAATTTAAGCTTATGAAATATAAGCCGAAATCAAATAAGCTCATAAGCCCACGTATAAGCTTTTATAAGCTCATGATTATCAAATTGTAAAACAAAATAACAATCATAAAACACATTGCAAAAGTTAACAAAAAATTAACAAAATTAAAGAATAAACCTAACACCCCTGCTGATATAAACCAAACACCCTAGCAGCATAAACCAAACACCCCTGCTGATATAAGCCTAAACAAACACCCCTGCTGATACAACATAAACCAAACACCCTAATATAACCCTAAACAAACACCCCTGCAGATATAAGCCGAAACTAAACACCCTAGCAACATAAACCAAACACCCCTGCTGATACAGCATAAACCAAACGTACCTTTTATGGTCTTGGCAGTTGGCTAGTTGGTCTCGGCACTCAGCTCTCGGCTAGTCTTGGCTCTCGGCTGATCTAGACATGAAAAAAAAATCAAAATTATTAATAAAAATCAAAATTATCCAACTGTTGTGGGTCTGCTGTGAACAAACGCACCCTACGTGGGTCTGCTGTGGGTTCACTTTTTTGTAGCTCACTTTTTTGCGGCTTATAAGCTTATATAAGCAGAAAAACTTACAAAATAAGCCACAAACTGTGAGCTTATGAAACATAAGCCGAAAACCATAAAAGCCATAAGCCGGGGCTGTTTCGGCTTATATAGCGGGGCTTATGGCTTATATGGTTTTTGAAGTCAAAAACCATATAAGCCATAAGCCCCGCTATATAAGCCGAAACAACCCCGGCTTATGGCTTTTATGGTTTTCGGCTTATGTTTCATAAGCTCACAGTTTGTGGCTTATGTTTCATAAGTCAAAAAGTTACAAAATAAGCCACAAAAAGTGAGCTAATGAAACATAAGCCGAAAACCATATAAGCCATAAGCCCGCTATATAAGCCGAAACAGCCCCGGCTTATGGCTTATATGGTTTTTGACTTATGTTTCATTAGCTCACTTTTTTGTGGCTTATAAGCTTATATAAGCAGAAAAAGTCACAAAAAAGTGAGCTTATGAAACATAAGCCAAAAACCATATAAGCCATAAGCCATAAGCCCCGCTATACAAGCCGAAACAGCCCCGGCTTATGGCTTATATGGTTTTCGGCTTATGTTTCATTAGCTCACTTTTTTGTGGCCTATAAGCTTATATAAGCAGAAAAAGTCACAAAAAAGTGAGTGTGGAAAACTAGAAGGGGGGTTGAATAGTTTTCCCCTCTTTTTCATTTTATAAAAACTTGGTTTCAAAATGTTGATTCAAATTTATTCAATTGTTTGTTTGAAAAGCCTTCAATTAGAGTTTAGTGTGAAAACAACATATAATCAATATGATCGGTTATATATGTACGCTTATGAATTAGTTTTGGAAACTTAGTTTTATGAATGAAGCTTTGGTCGATCTTTATGTGAATACGTTTTCCTTTTGAAATCTTAAAACGTTTTGTATCAAATTATCGATTAAGTTAAACTTGATATGAGAAGTGTTAATAATATATATAAGTCCATTAGACAATATCATACAATTTTATATCCTATCACAATATTAACTTGTAACTACACCACAATCAATCATCATGACAATATAAGCAACAATCAACACATATTTGCAAGCATAGATATAACGCGATAAATGCAAGAATGAAAGTAAAAAGATAGGAGAAAGAGGATGCAAACCGGACACGATGATTTATAGTGGTTCGGCTACAAGGACACCTTCCTTGCCCTACTCCACTCCCCGAGTCACCTACTCGAGAGTTTTCTTCACTACTCAACAAGCTCCCTTTTGGCGGAGAAAACCTTACACAACTTTTGCTTACACCATTTAACGACACTAAGCTAAATGTCGACTTCTAATGGTAGCTAGAACCAATCTCACACCACAACACACCTATTTCTTCACGGCTTCACGACTTCTTCATGGCTTCACAACTTCACGACTTCTTCACTACTTCACAACTTCTTCTATACTCCACTACATACTCACACATCTATTACTTCACAACTACATAACTTCTCCACACTACTACTTCTTCACACTACTTCTTACTCACTTATAAACTCACTATTAAGTAAGATCATCTTGATCTACTTATTACATATACAAAGCTCACAACTTTACATAAGCACTAACTACATCTTTGGCTTTATGATGGGGAGGATTCTTCTCTTGCACTTTGAATTATGAGAGATTGGATCACTTGAAACAAAGATTAATAATCTTATGATCAAAGGGTTTTAGAAGGATGTTTAGAGAGAATTGGATATGAAAATCTATGTGCAAAAGGTAAGAAAAATACCAGGTTTGAGGTGGTATTTATAGGAGAAGATTTCTGACAGAGGAGCGTGCCGGTCCCCTTAATTGTATAGACGGTCCCCTTAATTATTAAGGGGGCCACCCATAATTAAGGGGGCCGCCCTACTGAAACGGCCAGAAATCTTTGTCTTTTCTGGTGAAAGTTTATTTGGTGAAAAACTAACTGATTTTGGTTAAAAATTTGAATTCATATATTTGTTATGAATTAAACATTTTCCTTTAATTACCAAAATTGTTTTTCAAAAAATATATAACATGTTTATATCATTTTATAAACTTTGTAATGTTTAAATAAAATCCCTTTGATCATAAAATGTATTAGACATTTGTTTGTACATACCTTAAGTGATTGTTGTGGCAAACTCGAGACGTTGAGATGTCGAGGCTTGTTGACGTAAGAATGCAAAGATGAATTGTGATCACAAGTAACTTAAGCACTTTACGTTATATGTTGTAACTTACATCTTTGTCATCATCAAAACATGAAGAGAATGTTTAGATTAAATATCATAATATTCATGCCAACAGTGAGCTTATGAAACATAAGCCGAAAACCATATAAGCCATAAGCCCCGATATATAAGCCGAAACAACCCCGGCTTATGGCTTATATGGTTTTCGGCTTATGTTTCATTAGCTCACTTTTTTATGGCTTATAAGCTTATATAAGCAGAAAAAGTCACAAAAAAGTGAGCTTATGAAACATAAGCCGAAAACCATATAAGCCATAAGCCCCGCTATATAAGCCGAAACAGCCCCGACTTATGGCTTATATGGTTTTCGGCTTATGTTTCTGTAATATACTCTAATATAAGAACATGGATGGTTATGTGATTTAGGATGATTAGAGATGTATTTTCTAGTAAGATGTTAGAGAGAGAATGAGATGAGAGAAGTGGGAGCCTTTGTGTGTGAAAACTTGTGAAAGGTTAGATTGCAAATGAAGGTCCAACCCTTTCCCATGGGTGGGAAAGGGTATATATAGTTACAATGAAAACGCCCCTTGAAACGGGCTGTAGAGCGGGCTGACAGTGGGTAAGAGACCCGACCCGACTCCACAAATACTAACTAATACTACTCTACATGCTAACTATTATGATAATTACTACGAGCTACAATATGATAAACTATTCTTGGGGTGACCGAGTCTTCATATGAATAATCGTATTCCTAACAATCTTCCTCTAAGGGAGGTCACCCCGGAAAATAAATGTTGAGTCATAGCATTCAAGTCTTTGATGACATCTTTGTAGCTCGTAGCCTTTAGATTCTTCGTTGTTGAGATCTTTGTGCTTTAAGTGGTAGACTCTAGATGACACCTTCAATGTGATGGATGATCTTTGGAAATAGCTTCGACTTCATCATCCATATGAGTGTCTGAGGGTCATCTTTGAGTAGTAACGTCTCCATGTGATATGAACCTCTTTGTGTTGGCATGCTCACACTTTTCAGGATCATGATCTTCTTCATCAGAGTTGAGGAAGCACGGTTGAAGCCCATTCAATGATCATGATATCTTTGAGTTATGAAGTTGAAGTGTGAGCATGTGTTGATGAATCAGCATCTTTTCAGCAATCAACCGCAACCGTTAGAAATTCCTGTAAGTAGACAGTTAGCAACAAATCATCCGGTGCTTATAGGTTCAGAATTAGAGATTGTCAATAGCATAGTGTGAAGACTCCTTCTAACCCTTACCAAGATCGTTCCCAATCGGCAAACCCAGAAAGGATTTACACGAACTACCTAAGTAGATCAACGATTGGGTGAGTCGCTGAAGATCACTCCACGACTGTAGACCGTTAGTAACCGTCGCGACCACTAAGCGTAATCCATAAGGAATTACCTAAGTGACCTGCTTTCAGGGCTGCTTGATGTTGACCCTGGTAGGAATTTCCATTCAATCACTGGGAGTTACTAAAGCAACATCCCTCATAAATGTTCTGGCAGATTGCTCAGATCTGCGTAGGACTCATAAGTTTACCACTGGTGTCCTTAATGTTGAACAACCATGGTAGAAGTAGCATGTGTTCCTATGAGATCTTTTTATGCATCTCGAGGCTCTAGACTCAATAAGTGCATTTGGTTTTCCTATGCGGAGATTAGGGAGAGGTCTCCTGCTTCAATATCAACTATCTCTAAGAGATAAGTCGATAGATTACACCGGTTCCCCGTGAGAATGAAACAAGTTCTTTTAAGAGAACTTGAGTGGCTAGAAGGATTAGTGCATTGCGTCACTGGGTCCATGATGTCTTGTCTTCAATACCAATGTTGCCTTAGCAAGCATCAGTAGATTATGAATTGAACCCGGTTTCTGCCCTAAGGTTGAATAGTTGGAGGGCTATTTCTTTTCACCCTTTCTCATTTCATTTCTTTTTAATTCTTCAACCCCTTCTTTCTCCATTCTCACATTTCTCCTTTTTTTCATGATCATACCTATGGACTTCTATATACTATCTATTTGGTATTGTCCATGGGTAGATCCCTCCGGCTCTGGCGGATCATAGGACGGTTTTCCTAGCCTTAGTCACCTTATAACTCCATGACTGTCCTAAGTTGCCATTTGCCAAATCATTGAAAATTCTCTCAATGTTTATGATTGAGAAACACATTTTGTTAACACATTGAGAGTTTAGTCATTTTCAAATGCTCCCCCTTAACATGTGCTCATATGTATTGATTTGAAAATTTGCACATGTCGGGAAGAGTTGCACTTTTTGAATTGATCTACCTTAAGTGATCATGACCGGGCATTCGAGACACGCTTACATCACTAGATAAACTAGCTTGAAGTTATTACCCGGCCCGATCAGGTTCACCCAAGGTTTTTCAAAACGGTACATTCTACTTAAACTAGTCCTCTTCGAGACACGCTTACATCACTGGTTGATCCAGCTTGAAGTTATTACCCGTCCAGGACTAGTCCTTTCGATTCAGGACATTAGTGTTTCGTCAATTCATGAGTCAAGACTGAGATGCACTCATATGAGATGCAAGGATCCTTTTACTCAAATCATTTTGCTCCCCCTCAATATATGCATTGATATGCGAAAGAGTTTGGCACATAGGAAAGAGCAGATTTTTGTTTTCATGTTCAAAAACATCACTTTTGAATCAGTTTTTTATATTTAAATCACATCTTCTCCCCCGATCAAAAATTTCAAATCAATTTGAGATTTGTGATCCCAAGTGATTTAAATAAGTATAAAGTTTTGGAGAAGGATGTGACATGTTTAAGAATGACTGATTTTGAGACAACATTTAAGCTCCCCCTCAAACGTTGAGGGAGTATGTTATGTGTTAGAGATGATGAGTTTATAAATGATTTTGAGTTTAGTAATAAACTCATGAAAAATTCATATACTAACACATAACAATTGCACTTAATCCACTTGAAGTTATGCACAAAGATCATTGTTTTGATGATATATAGTTTTTGAAATCATTCTCCCCCTCAATCGATGACACATTTTAAAATTAAACATTTTGCATAAAGTATTAATATTTTATAGCATCGATTGAGTGGTAAATTTTAAACAACTCTTCGGGTTTGTTTGATCTTCAAAAACCATGGTACCACCAAGTTTGGAGCAAATACTTTCCCGAAGAATCTTTGAAGGAAAAATATTTGAGATGCAAAGAAGACTTCTCTTCTTTTACCAGAAATAATGCACTTAAGCGTACATCAGATCGGAAAGGCACGAATATAAAGTAATTCATGCCTTTGTAAGGAACAGTCGTCTTTTTGGCGACGAACTTTCCCCAATACTAAGACCGGGTTGCTATCTGAAGTAATAGCAAACCATATTTTGAGAGAATAATTTTAGGAACGAAATGTTTTAGACAAGAAAACTTTATTTGAAACCGAAAAACTCTTGCTCAAGCATATGTATGATTCCGTGTCATTATTGAATGACATTTCTAGAAACGTACATAATATTGATTATACAAGAGACATGTCGTGAGAAGAATAATTTTGGATTTTTGTGAATTTTCAGATTTTTATGGATTTTATAAGTTTTATATTTTTCTTTTTGATTTAGTACTATGTACAAAGGATATATGAAACAACCCCTTTACTCCTCCTGATCTTCCTGAAGACTTATGAGATCCTCAGGAGTGAGACTCTTCATACCAAGGCGAGGGAGGATAAATTGAAATCGATCCCTAGAGAGTGCTTTGGTAAAGATATCAGCAAGCTGGAACTCAGTCCTTACAAAGTAAAGTTACACAATTCCTTTCTCAACTTGCTCCTTGATGAAGTGATGTCGAATGTAGATGTGCTTAGTTCTTGAGTGCTGGACATTGTTGCAGCAAAGAGCAATTGCACTTTTGTTGTCACAATACATAGGAATCTTGTTGCACACGAAGCCATAGTCCGAAAGTTGAGACCTCATCCATAGAATCTGAGCACAGCACGAGGACCAACTAACTAGCTTGTTTCCCAAGAACTGAGCACCCCCAGATGTACTTCGACGAGTATCCTGACATCTCGCATGGTCAGCATCCGAATAGGCAGTGAGGGCCATTGAGGTATCCTTAGGGTACCATAGGCCCAAGTTGATTGTTCCTTTAAGATACCGAAAGACCCTCTCGACAGCTTCCAGGTGTTTCTTGGTAGGTTTGGATTGATACCGAGCACACATGCAGACTGCAAAAAGAAGATCCGGTCGGCTAGCTGTAAGATACATTAAGGAACCAATCATGCTTCGCTACTTGGTTTGTTCAACAGGGATTCCGACATCATCTTCATCAAGTTTTGATCTTTCCATCATAGGAGTATCAACCGCATCGCATGAATCAAATCCAAATTTCTTCAAGATTTCATTAGCATACTTGGATTGATTGATGAAGATCCCATTGGGATTCTGAGATATTTGCAAACCTAGAAAGAAGGACATTTGACCCATCATGGACATCTGGAATTCAGAACTCATCTCCTGGGAGAATCGATCACACTCTTTGGGATTAGAGGAGGCAAATATTATATCATCAACGTATATTTGCACATGAAGAAAGGTTTTGCCCGTCTTTCTGGTAAAGAGCGTAGGATCAACAGCACCTTTGGAGAACTTGTTGGCAAGAAGGAATTTTGACAAAGTGTCATACCACGCCCTGGGAGCTTGTTTAAGACCATAAAGGGCCTTCTTCAAGCGATACACATGGTTAGGGCGTTCAGGATCCACAAATCCTTCAGGTTGACTTACATATACCACTTCTTTAAGATCGCCATTTAAAAACGCGGTCTTAACATCCATCTGATACACCACCATATTTTGACTAGCGGCATTTGCTAGAAATATTCTTATGGCTTCAATTCTGGCAACTGGTGCGAAAGATTCTTCGAAGTCAATACCTTCTTCTTGACGATATCCTTTTGCCACAAGTCTTGCCTTATTCTTTAATACATCTCCATGCTCATCAAGCTTCACTTTAAATATCCATTTGAGTGCAATTATCGTAGCACACTCAGGAGGTGGCACTAATTCCCACATGTCAAGACGATCAAACTCATGGATTTCATCCACCATAGCAGTGAACCATGAATGTTTAGACATTGCATCCTTGAAATCTTTAGGCTCAACTTTAGAAAGAACAGAATTGAAGAAACACCACAAAGCGTCGGTAGCAAGTTACTTACAGGTTGACACCGGACGTGAAGGGTTTCCAATAATGTTGTCAATTGGGTGGTCGTTTGTCTATTTCCTAAGGTGTTCATGAGGTTGAGAGTAGGGAACTGAGGTAGCCGTGTTTGATTCATCTGAGGATGTAGCATCATTTGACGGTTCAGGTGCAAAGATGTTAACAAACGGCTCATTATCGGGTGGAGCGAAGGGATTCTCACCAAAAGAGTTATTTACAGCTGCAACTCGTTGTACAGATGAGGATTGATCATTAGATGTGGTGATTGAATGACTGATGGTGGGAGCTTCAGGATCCCATGATAACGAGGTGGATGGACCAGAATTAACAATTGGGACATTAGCTACCCCAGCTGGTTGTGGAATGACAGTGACTTCTGGAGCGTCCACATTTTGAGGTTCAAAGTATTCATCAAACATGGGGTCAAATAGCCTTATCCAATCATTACTTGTAGGAGGTGCGAAGGGAGTACCAGGGGTGGAATTCTGTACAAGCCTGGAGCTTATAGGTCCAGGAGATAAGAGGTTAGGTACGGGTCCAGAACTTGATTGTCCAGGAACCAGTTGCTCTGTCAGCTCATCGAACGTGACGTGGATTGTTTCCATTATATCTCTGGTACGTTTGTTGTAGATTCGGTGTCCCTTTCGTTCTGGAGCATAACCAACAAAGAAACCAATGTCAGCCTTGGCCTTGAGTTTCCCCAGGTCTTCACTGTCATTTGTTGGATAGCACAATGCACCAAATACACGAAGAAACAAAAGATCCGGTTTTCTGCCATGGACCAGTTCATATGGAGTCTTGCAGTGGAGAGGATGTATCAAGGATCTATTCTGTGTATAACATGCTGTTGCAATTGCCTCAGCCCAAAGGAACATAGGGGCTTTGGAGAAGATGAGCATAGTTCTTGCAGCTTCAACTAATGTGCGGTTGCGTCTTTCAACAACTCCATTTTGTTGAGGAGCACATGGAATGCTCTTTTGATGACTAATTCCGACACCTTCATAAAATTGAGTAAGTTGTTTGTTTACAAACTCCGTTCCATTATCAGTTCGAATGAATCTAACTGTTTTGTTGAGACGAACTTGTAACATTTTTATGAGTTTGATGATGGTATCCGGAGTCTCGTCTTTTGATCGTAGAAACTTTACCCACGTGAATCGAGAGAAATCATCAACAATAACCAGCACATATTTCTTTCCATTGATACTTTGAATCCTCATTGGTCCACAGAGATCCATGTGGAGGGTGTGTAGGACTTCCATGATGGAGTTGACTGTCTTGGGTTTATGTGTGTGCTTTTTGCTTTTGCCCATTTGACATGCGGAACACAAGTGGTCTTTTTCATACTTCAGTCGGGGCAAGCCTCGAACAAGATCTTTACGTGTGAGTTCATTGATGGTACCGAAGTTCAAGTGGTTTAAACGACGATGCCACAACCATGATTTGTTCTTGGAAGCTTTAGAAAGCAAGCAAATTGGTGAGGACCGTAATATGTCTTCGATAGAGATGGTATAAAGATTAGTGCCCCGACTCCCCTTGAGTAGATCAACCCCATCTAGTTCTCTAACAAAACATGTGTGTTTTCTGAAGGCGACTTCAAGATCAGAGTCACAGAATTGACCAACAGAAAATAGATTGTGCCCAAGTCCTTCCACGTAGTAAACTCTGGATATCACACTGTCTCCAAAGACGTAATCCCCATAACCCATTATAGATCCAAAATGGTCATTTCCAAATCTAACCGTACCAATAAACTTTTCCACGAAATTCTTGAGCCGCGAGCTATCTCCAATCATATGTTTTGAGCAGCCTGAGTCCAAATACCAAAGGACGATTTGTACGACATGCATTTGAAACCAGACACTCGTGGATAACTGAAAAAGCTGGAGCCCCACAAACAGTTGGGGTCCGTTTGGTTAGCACACACAAATATTGGATTATCATATGTCACAGATATTTCCCTGGAACTTTCACATTTTGATGCACTAGAATTGGGAGTGGTACTAAGTTCTTCAATTGGGAACAGTCTACCAGTAGGTCTCCACTTCTTAATAGGCACAACTTTGGAATTAGTGATCCTAGTCATTGGGCACTTTTTCCTTAGAGTGAATTTCCTTCCAGTAGGTCTCCATTGATAACCAACATTAGTGAACACTTTTCCTGTTTTACTCCATACTTGTTTTACCGGTTTAACACACGAGACATTCATAACTGGAGATTTCATAGTGGATTTAAGAAAGGACACAACGCAAGCATCATGATTACCATAAAATAAGCATTTGTTACAAGTCTTACAAATAACACCAGAATTCGAATTAATTACATCATTGTTAACACAAATGTTTGAATCAATTCGATTCCTTTCATTAAGCATAGCTTTATTGTTCCTAGATGATTCTTCTACTTCCTTCATAAGTGTACTCTTAGCCGGCAAGGTCCTATCATTCTTTGTATTGCACCTAGGCTGTGACTTGCTAGCATTAGATGCACCTTTTACTCCTGTAGAAGCAATGACGGGAACATTAGTATGATTAGTTGCTACTTGTTTACCGGTGATCATGATGGTTGATTGTGACTTGGTTTGGGGATGATCTAATGCAACATGTTTGTTGCCACTTTTAGAGTGTGATGCAAATGACCTTTCCGACTTGTTATCATTCTTGGGGCATGATCCTATGGCATATTCTAATAGTTCCTGGGCTCTATTAGTGAGGAAACAAGCACCAATAACAACATCATCATTAGGTTTAGATATTCTCTCATTTTCAATGGTTTCTCTAAGCATGGCCAGACAGTCCTTAAGATTCTTAAGGTAGTTGTTGTGAACTAACTTATTGTTCCTAAGGGGAAGAGAGACATTGACGGCATCACACGCATATTTCTTACAAGCATGTACATTGGAAATTACATGATCACATGAAACGACGAGCATTTTACCCTTCACCATAGTCTTTAGATTCTCAATTTCATTTGACAAATAAGTGACTCTTTCATTGTTTTGGTCACGTGTTGTTTTAATAGACTCAAACAATTCTTTGTAACGTTGTTTAGCGTTTGACATTTCAGCACAAAGCCACTCATTTTCATGTTGTAATTCATTGATCATGCCCTGTTTCTGAAAGTTTTGAGAATCAATCGACTTCTGGTAATTGGTATTGGTCACATCGCTTTTGTTCAATTTTAATTGTGCAATTTGGGCCCTCAACTTCCGAATCGTGTTTGAGTGAGCTTGAATTACATCATCCTTTTTGGCTAATTCAAAACATGTATCAAATTCAGGAGCATCCAAAGATGTCTTGGCATTTGATACTTTTACGTTTTCTTTCAGATGTTGGTATTTTAGTTGCAAGTTAAAATTATCAACTTCAAGTTTTGAAAAACTCCTGACCATGTTGTCATGGTCGTCGTTTTGAATTTTGTAGTTTAGTTGGTAATTCTCCCCCTCAAGCTCAATCACACGATTCTGAAATACATTTAAACTAATGGACATTTCATGAAATTGCTTAGCAGATAGGGCAGAGCCAGTAACAGTGTAAAAGACATCTTGTGCAATGCAATTAGCAATCAAGTCCTCATTCATGATTAGGATGTTTTTTCTGTCAATTTCACTGTATTTGAGATCGATTGCCAATTGGTTACCCTCATTTTCTACTTCTTTAAAAACCTTTTTCATTTGATTCACATCATTATCGATGGTAGTTTTAAGGCCTTCAAAGTGTTCTTTAAGAAGATCGAAAAATGGCATAACTTCAGTAAGGTAACACTGGTTTGTTTGCTCAAACCCCCTTTCCCCTTCTGTAATCCCTGTTGGTGTAATTCTAGTTTTGCATGTTTTTTCAAAATCCTTAAACAATTGGCCTAGAACATATAACGCAATTAGGGTATTACACTGTGTGGGTAAGGTATATGGCACAAGATGTTGGGGTGTGTGCAAGGGATAGATGGTTGGGTCTGCAATCCTAAAGATGGTACGTGTATTACCAATGATTCTTTCACCTTTCATTTTTTCCATGTCAATATTCCAGAACACTTTTTCAGGAAGGATTTTCTTTTGAGGGACAAAAATAGCTGACTGATTGTCATTTGTATAATCATGGTGAAACACAATATTTTTAGCAACACATAGTGGATCCTTAAGTCGCTCAGCAAGTTTTTCCCTAGTTCTATCCTCAGCCTCATCAATCTCATCATATGATTTCACATCAGGAGGGGCATGGTTAGGGTCAAGCATAGTGTGTGCATCATATAGCGCAGGTTGAGCACCTATACCAATTCTAAGAAATTTAGCTTTAGTCTTAGAGGCATCAAGTTTACTAAATTCATCTCTTAGTTTCCTATGTTTTTCCATCATTTGAGCAGATTGAATGGTTTGACCTTGCATGTACAACTTATCTTCCAATTTGTTTTTCAAAGTTTTGAGTTTTGAAAAGTCATTTAGAAGTTTGGTTTCTTTTTCTTGGTAATCGAGTTTGATTGAAGTCAATCCCTTTTGAATTTCCTATCTTTGTTTGACAGTCTGATCCAATTGTTTTTTTAAAGAAACTAACTCCTTTTTCAATGTTTCTTGTTTGGCATTGTTTTCAGTTATGTAAGTACGCAATTGCCATTCCATTTTCTGCTCACGTTCATTAAGTTCAAATTTAGCACGCTGCTCATATAAGGCGACCTAATCCTTAAGGATGTTAACTCTAGTGATCAAGGAGTCATCAGGGTTGTATATAGTGTGCTCATGTAACTCAAGTTCTCTAGCGTCTACCGATGGCATGTCACTTGGTACAACTTTCATTACATTGTCATTCACATACCGTTCATATGGGACATTGTTGGTATTTCCCATATTAGTGATATCTGTGTTGTCAATGTTCGTGGGTTGTATCGAGTCACATGCCCCCTGTGGATTGATAGAGCAATTCAGATTAGAATTTAGTGGCTTTGGTACCTCAGAAATAGCAGAAGTGATGGAGGAGCTAGACAGCTGTGGAGATGATGCAGTGGCAGACAGATTAGCCATGAAGATAGTTTGAGCTTTGGGTTCTTCATCAACATCCGAATCAAAAGCATCACAGTCTTCAACTTGGAAGATGTTCGGATCATTGAGTGCCATGTCCAGAACAGGTTGATCATCCACATCAGCATCAAACGTATTCTTGTCATCACCAGCTAGAAAGAGCAAAGCTTCTTCATCCAGAGCAGTACCATTCTATTGCGCCTGCATAAGCAACATCTTGTCCTTGAAGTACTCTGAGTTTTGAGGACGCTTTGGAAGAGTGCAATTCCTAGCAATATGGCCCAGCCCTCCACAGTTATAGCACTTAGGCTGCCTAGCTTGCACTTGAAGCGCATTCCCGACTCTGTACTGCCCATTATCTCTACCAGCATTTCTTGGATTGACATTTTGTCTTCCTTGCACATTTTGCACCACCACTCTTCCATCTTCAATGACTGCCTGATTACGTGGGTTAGACGAAGTCCTGAGTTGCTTGTTAGTTGGTGGAAGTACAGCTCTGAACTGTTGGACTAATAAGGAGACTTGGTTGGAGAGGTTATCAATCATCATGTCGGTATGTGAGTATCCAGAGTCAGGATGGGTGTTTAAGGCAGTTGGTGAGGGAGTTGATGATTGTCCATTAGTTGAGGTAGACCTGGATGAAGGTAGTCGAGATTGATCATTTGAAGACTGAGTAAGTTGTTGAACATTGGACACAAAGGCAAGGGACTCATTAGTTGTTGTAGGACTGAGCTTTTCTCGCATTACCCGATCATAAACTGCATGTTTCTCATGTTGTTGGAGATATGCATAAAGTTGTTCATGATTAGTATGCCTGAGACCTTTGTTGAGCTTGACAGCTGTAACAAACCTATCCCATTCAGGTGCCATGTTATTCACGAATTTTGAATTGAGCTGAATGTTAGGCATAGTCATCTTGATGGCTCTCATGTCATTGACAAGCTTGTGAAATCTGACGTAGTAGTCAGTGATGCTTTCACCAGGATTCATTTTGAAGTGCTCGAATTCATCATATAACTGAGACTCCCTATCTTCTTTAGTTTACTCAGATCCTGCAAGAAGCATCTTCACATTATCCCAAACTGCTTTTGCATCGGTGTTAAAGTTGATGAGTTTGTAGACATCTTTAGGAAGTCCTTGAATGACAATATTCGAAGCTCTGATGTCAGCATCATAGCGTTTCTTTTCTTCATCAGAAAGATCATCGTAAATGCGAGGTCTTTCTGGACCAACTGCCGCAGGATTGTCATCAGTAGCTGCGATAGTGTCTCTGGTTGTCCCCATGATGAAAGGTCCATTATCAATGGATTTCAGGATGTTCACACCATTTTCCTTACCCAGGCAGTATAGACGAATCCTTTGTGCCCATGATTCTTAGTCGGTCCTGTCCAGCATAGGAGGACGAGTATCCGATCCTGCCACCTGAATGTCATCCGTTGCAGTGCTTGCCATGCTGTGAAGACTGAGTAGTTACATGTATCAAGCTGTTAAACACACGTGATATTCGTGTTTTGTTGCAACAAGTCGAATTACAATCACTTCTCAGAAAACAAGTCAAATCGTAAGATTAAACTCACAACGTCAAGTTATTATTGAAATAACAAGTCAAGTTATAGGAATAGTCTCACAACGTCAAGTTACTGAAGGAGTAGATGAAACAACTTAAGCCGCTATAGCTCACATACTTCACAAATGTTAACACGCTAAGATAATCACAACTCGCTAAGGCTTAAACTCGCTACAAGTACCAAGTCGCTGAAAATAACACAACTAGCCACAAACCTGCACTAACTCGCTAGACAAGAATCAACTCGTTGATTATCAACTCGCTATTACCAAAACCTGACAACTCGCTACTGTCAACATGCTATCAGACAACACGCTAAGTATACAACTCGCCAATGGACAAGTCGCTAATCTGACAAACCGCTAACTGCTCAACTCGCTAAACACAAATCGCTGAAGCCTCAACTCACTATATATCAACTCGCTATCAGGCAAAACGCTAACAGATCAACTTGCAACTAATCAACTCGTTGGATATCAACTCGCTACAAATCAACTCACTAGATGTCAACTCGCTAATACACAACTCGCTAATGAACAACTCGCCAGATCCACAAAACTCCAAAATCTGACAACTCGCTAATAATGAGACAAAAGTGTCCCTTTCGTAGCGATTTGTCCGTATGTCCCAAAATGGTAAAGAGCCAAAACGCTAATGTCAACTCGCTACATAACACAGCCAACTCTCTACCAGAAGGTACCAACTCGCTACCAAGAAACAACACTCGAAATGCCACCAATGTCCACCCAAGTGATGAAATGACTAAATCAAGGTTACAACAAGGTGTCTGCACAACTAATAAACAAGAAAGTACAAGAAGAATGTCGAGATAAACACCTAACGAGATGAAACTCGTGTGAAAACCACTAGAATAAGTCGAACCACCCAAGAACCACAACCCATACTATAAATTCGAGCATACCATGAATCCTAGGATAGAACCATGGCTCTGATACCAATTGTAATATACTCTAATATAAGAACATGGATGGTTATGTGATTTAGGATGATTAGAGATGTATTTTCTAGTAAGATGTTAGAGAGAGAATGAGATGAGAGAAGTGGGAGCCTTGTATGTGAAAACTTGTGAAAGGTTAGATTGCAAATGAAGGTCCAACCCTTTCCCATGGGTGGTAAAGGGTATATATAGTTACAATGAAAACGCCCCTTGAAACGGGCTGTAGAGCGGGCTGACAGTGGGTAAGAGACCCGACCCGACTCCACAAATACTAACTAATACTACTCTACATGCTAACTATTATGATAATTACTACGAGCTACAATATGCTAAACTATTCTCGGGGAGACCGAGTCTTCATATGAATAATCGTATTCCTAACAGTTTCATTAGCTCACTTTTTTGTGGTTTATAAGCTTATATAAGCAGAAAAAGTCACAAAAAAGTGCTTATGAAACATAAGCCGAAAAACAAATAAGCCATAAGCCGGTGTTTGTTTCGGCTTATATAGCGGGGCTTATGGCTTATCTTGTTTTTAACTTATGTTTCATAAGCTTACTTTTATGGCTTATTTTGAGATTTTCAGGCTTATATAAGCTTATCATGTCATGATAAGTTTATATAATCTCACAAGTTTAAAAAAAAAAACCACAAAAAGGGAGCTTATGAAACATAGCCGAAAGCCAAATAAGTCATAAGCCGGTTATATAAGCAGCAAAAACAAACACCCTTTTGCAGCCATGGTTTTCACCCCTGTATATAGCAGCCATGGTTTTCACCCCTGTATATAAGCCACACAAAAACAAACACCCTTAGCAAGTCCCCACGACACTACTTGTGTCGTGGTACACATCACGAGCACACCCCATGGTGTGTCGTGTTCCAAACCATAAGCCCGCTATATAAGCCTAAACAAACACCCCTGTATATAAGCCTAAACAAACACCCCGGCCTGTTGTGGACATCAGGACATCGTCTAAATTCCACTCTCCAAATAAACCATAAGCCCACTATATAAGCCTAAACAAACACCCCTGTTGTGGAAAGTAATAACTTACTGTGGTCGCGGCTGGACTCGGCTGTCGCGGCTGTGGTCTCGGCTCTCAGATGCTCTCGGCTCTGCACCCAAAAAAATGCACAATTACAATTCCAAACACCCCTTAGTGTAAAAATGCAATCTCAAACTTTTGGCGGCGACATGTCCCCGGTAGAAACATAAACACAAAAAAAAATAAACATAACATAATATATATAATAAACCTGTGGTCTCGGCTTCAGGACTTGGCTAAGGGTCTCGGCTACATGTCTCGGCCTCGGGTCTCAGCAGCAACTTTACCAAAAAAATTAACAAAAAAATTAAAATAATTAATGAAAAACATAAAATCAATAAAATTAACCAAAAAAATCCTAAAACTTAACAAACTAAAAAATTAATTAACAAAATCACAAAAATTAACTTAACAAAATTAATTAAGAATGTAAGTGGTTCGGTTCTCACCTGGGTTTTGTAAATGAGGGTGTGAGGGAAGAAATAGATGAGAAAAAGAAAGAATTAAATGAGGTGAGGGTTTGAGGAAAGAATTATACGAGAAGAGGGTTTGAGAAATCGCGCACAGTGGTGCGAGTGTGGTGGGGATGGTGGTGTAGTGGTAGGGATGGAGATGGTGTTAATGGTGGTGAAGAAGGAGGCAGCAGCAGCAGTTTTTTTTTTTTTTTTTTTTTTTTTTTTTTTTTTTTTTTTTTTTTTTTACAAGTGTTTGCACCCGATCTGCTAATAACTCAGGTAATAGTGGGATCTACTTTCACCGGGGACAAGTCCCCGCTGAAAGGTGGTCTTGTCTTTTTGCATACACTTTCAGCGGGGACTTCGCACTTCGCCAAAAACTTTGGCGGGATAAAGTAAATGCTTAAAGGGAAAAACGAAATTATTGGTAACATCTTTTAGCGGGGACATGTCCCCGCCGAAAGTGTGCACAATTTTAATTAACTTAAATCAATGTTAATTAAACCATTTAAATTTAATTATTTATAATTAATTTAAATCATTTATGATTTATTTAAATCATTTAAAATTATATATAAATCATTAATAATTAATTATTTTTATGATTTATTTATAATTATAATTAAATCATTTAAAATTGTTTTTAATTCATTTTTATTATGTTAAATCATTTATAATTAATTTAAATCATTTAAAATTATTTTTAAATCCTTTTTAATTAAGTTAAACCATTTATAATTATAATTAAATCATTTAAAATTGTTTTTAATTCATTTTTACACGAGATGTTAAACGAACAAGTCGAGATGATGTGATATTATACGAGATGTTAAACGAACGAGTCGAGATGATGTGGTATTACACGAGATGTTAAACGAACGAGTCGAGATGATGTGATATTACACGAGATGTTAAACGAACGAGTCGAGATGATGTGGTATTACACGAGATGTTAAACGAACGAGTCGAGATGATGTGGTATTACACGAGATGTTAAACGAACGAGTCGAGATGATGTGGTATTACACGAGATGTTAAACGAACTAGTCGAGATGATGTGATATTACACGAGATGTTAAACGAACGAGTCGAGATGATGTGGTATTACACGAGATGTTAAACGAACGAGTCGAGATGATGTTATATTACACGAGATGTTAAACGAACGAGTCGAGATGATGTGATATTACACGAGATGTTAAACGAACGAGTCGAGATGATGTGGTATTACACGAGATGTTAAACGAACGAGTCGAGATGATGTGATATTACACGAGATGTTAAACGAACGAGTCGAGATGATGTGGTATTACACGAGATGTTAAACGAACGAGTCGAGATGATGTGATATTACACGAGATGTTAAACGAACGAGTCGAGATGATGTGATATTGCACGAGATGTTAAACGAACGAGTCGAGATGATGTGGTATTACACGAGATGTTAAACGAACGAGTCGAGATGATGTGATATTACACGAGATGTTAAACGTACGAGTCGAGATGATGTGGTATTACACGAGATGTTAAACGAACGAGTCGAGATGATGTGATATTACACGAGATGTTAAACGAACGAGTCGAGATGATGTGGTATTACACGAGATGTTAAACGAACGAGTCGAAATGATGTGATATTACACGAGATGTTAAACGAACGAGTCGAGATGATGTGGTATTACCCGAGATGTTAAACGAACGAGTCGAGATGATGTGGTATTACACGAGATGTTAAACGAACGAGTCGAGATGATGTGATATTACACGAGATGTTAAACGAACGAGTCGAGATGATGTGGTATTACACGAGATGTTAAACGAACGAGTCGAGATGATGTGATATTACACGACATGTTAAACGAACGAGTCGAGATGATGTGATATTACACGAGATGTTAAATGAACGAGTCGAGATGATGTAGTATTACACGAGATGTTAAACGAACGAGTCGAGATGATGTAGTATTACACGACATGTTAAACGAACGAGTCGAGATGATGTGGTATTACACGAGATGTTAAACGAACGAGTCGAGATGATGTTATATTACACGAGATGTTAAACGAACGAGTCGAGATGATGTGATATTACACGAGATGTTAAACGAACGAGTCGAGATGATGTGGTATTACACGAGATGTTAAAAGAACAAGTCGAGATGATGTGGTATTACACGAGATGTTAAACGAACGAGTCGAGATGCTATGGTTATACACGATATGTTAAACGAACGAGTCGAGATGATGTGATATTACACGAGATGTTAAACGAACGAGTCGAGTTGATGTGGTATTACACGAGATGTTAAACGAACGAGTCGAGATGATGTGGTATTACACGAGATGTTAAACGAACGAGTCGAGATGATGTGATATTACACGAGATGTTAAACGAACGAGTCGAGATGATGTGGTATTACACGAGATGTTAAACGAACGAGTCGAGATGATGTTATATTACACGAGATGTTAAACGAACGAGTCGAGATGATGTGGTATTACACGAGATGTTAAACGAACGAGTCGAGATGATGTGATATTACACGAGATGTTAAACGAACGAGTCGAGATGATGTGGTATTACACGAGATGTTAAACGAACGAGTCGAGATGATGTGGTATTACACGAGATGTTAAACGAACGAGTCGAGATGATGTGGTATTACACGAGATGTTAAACGAACGAGTCGAGATGATGTGGTATTACACGAGATGTTAAACGAACGAGTTGAGATGCTATGGTTATACGCGGGATGTTAAACGAACGAGTCGAGATGATGTAATATTACACGAGATGTTAAACGAACGAGTCGAGATGATGTGGTATTACACGAGATGTTAAACGAACGAGTCGAGATGATGTGATATTACACGAGATGTTAAACGAACGAGTCGGGATGATGTGGTATTACACGAGATGTTAAACGAACGAGTCGAGATGATGTCGTATTACACGAGATGTTAAACGAACGAGTCGAGATGATGTGATATTACACGAGATGTTAAACGAACGAGTCGAGATGCTATGGTTATACACGAGATGTTAAACGAACGAGTCGAGATGATGTGATATTACACGAGATGTTAAACGAACGAGTCGAGATGCTATGGTTATACACGAGATATTTTCCCACCTAACAACTTTTATCAACTCACAATATAAACTCACACACACTCATCTAACCCATATCATCTCACACACACACACACACTCATCTAACTATATCTCTCTCTCTAGCAGTTTCCGTTTTTCGGCGACACCAACAGTTTCCGGCCGCCAGAATCTTTTTCTGGCCACCACCTTTTATCAACTCAACTTGTAGATCGGGCCACCCCGATCACGATTCTACCACACACAACTACAAACACACACTGTCAACCAGAATGCAGCGATATAATCCTTTTATGTGTACTTGTGGAGTAGGAAATATAAAAAAAAAAGAACGTCACATCAAACAGATACATTTGGATTGGAGTATTATGCATGTCCTCTTTCAAAGCCAAGAGAGAAAGGACATGGATGTGGATATTTTTTGTGGAAGACTGAATTTGATGAACAATTACAAGTAATATATTATGCTTCAACATCTCACGGTTCTGGGTGCATAAACTGCCATGAAAAAGATCTTAGGATAAATATGCTGGAGGCACAAAAACAGGTGTTAGAGACAAAAGTCAGGTTGCTCGAGGCAAGACTTGCAATGGCAACGAATCCCGACAACAATGACCACGCATGTCAATCGGATGCAATACTCCGTGACCTGTTAGGTGACATGTAAAATCTTCGTATGTAATGCTGTTGTTGTTGATGTTGCTGTTGTTGTTGTTGTTTGTTGTTTCTTGTGTTATTCTTGTTGTTCGTTGTTTCTTGTGTTATTGTTGTTGTTTGTTGTTTCTTGTGTTATTGTTGTTGTTGTTTAATAAAATGTTGTTTGTTGTGTTGTGTTATTGTTGTTGTTGTTGCTTTACCACTAGAAATCGTAAACTTCTATCTAAACACTCAAGATTGTAATTATTAATCTAAAAAAACATCCACAATAAGAACCTAAGCAGTTTATAAAGGAATCCAAAACACCACACGCTTAGCTTCAAACACGAAGGCAAACATTTTATTCAAACCACACAAGAGTTGTAAACCGGATACATTTTCATACAGACTCAAACTAAACAACTCGACAAGCAAACGAACCAGATCAAACGAAACAACTCAAACTAAACAACTCGACAACCAAACAAAACAACTCAAACTAAACAACACGACAACCAAATGAAACAACCCGTTTACTTTTTTTTTGCGGCTAACTCCCGCTTTGCTTGAACTCGCACCACCTCTTCCTTTCCTTGCTCTCATTTCCTTGAGATATGCAAACGTAGCTTCAAGACTTGTTATTCTATTTTCCAGATTATCAACAGCTGCAGCTTCATCAAACGTGCTTTCAGCTTCATCCTCACCTCCAACAGCAGCAACTTGAGCTTCAGCAGCACGTTAAGCTTCAGCAGTATCTACCTCTTCCAAATACTCTCTATAGTATGACTTTTTCCTCAACCATACCAGAATCCGGTCTCTCTGCCACGGTGCACAGTTCGCGTACGAACCATATTCATCAAAAATTTCAACGCCCCAATGATTTATAATTTCATTATACAAGAGCTCGTGTGATAAAGCCTTTGCCCACTCCTGTTCCGGCGTTAAACCATCCATTGTTATGTGTGTTTTGTATTTTTTTGCCGAATTAATGATTTAATATGTATTAGGTGTATGTTATAATATATATTAAAAAGTTTTTGGAAAAAAAGTTGCAGCTTGGAGGGAAATTTGGCGCCTAAACTTTTAGCGGGACATGTCCCCGCCAAAAGTTATGCATTTCCCCGCCAAAAGTAATGGCGGGAATAATACCCGGGACAATAAAAAGCGCAACTATTTTGGTCAAAGATTATGGAATACTTTCGGCGGGGACAGTCCCCGCTAAAAGGTGGGTTTGAAATTGTGACTATTTTGGTCAAAGTTGTGATCTGCAAAAACACTGTCGGCGGGGACATGTCCCCGCTGAAAGTTTGCGTTGAAAATGCAATGGGCGGTCAGCGAGAATTTGTGCCAGCTCATCACATTTTTGTCTTTTAGTGACTTTTGGCGGGGACAAGGGCGTCGCCGCCGAAAGTATCGTCGCCCGTCCTCCTGTTTGGTGTAGTGTCTGGTGCCGTATAGTTGTATTAAATACTGTAATAGAAAATAGCTATATGTTTTATAGAACTAATGTTACTAAGATCAACACTATTAACCGTTTAGACATCTCATTTCAAGAACAAATTGTGGAATGTAATATACATACTAACTTGTCGGTCCGTTTAGGAAAGTATTTGTCCGCTTAATACTGCAATAACCCATATTGTATTTTACTACACAATGATGTGAAGAAAAAGTGAAACTCCTATGGCCATCTAGTGAAATCAATTAGGTGTAATTAAAGGGGAAATGATGCCTACATTTAAATGTGGCAATTGAAAATAGTTAACGAAATGTACTGTTTAGTCTCTGTAGTAAGCCTCTGATACAGTTCAGTCTATGTCCTTGTCTTTTTATACAAAGGAAAGTAGATAACTTGCATACTTTATAAAGTAGACATCATATCCCCATTAATAAATGACATATACTTGGCATGGTTGCTCTCATTTGAGCCGTGATCATGAATATATTACTTGTAATATACTCCCTCCGTAACATAATTATAATCCACTGTTAACTTTTGAAGTCTTTATAAGTTTTCAATTTTTATCTTAAATATTTTTATTTATGTTATATATTATTTGATGCAAAATATATGAATGGATTGAGTTTTAAATGTATTTTCTATTGATATAATTTTTATCAAGTATTATATAACACAAATAAAAATATATAAGGTCAAAGTTACCAAATGAAGACTTAAAAAGTCAACAGTGGACTATAATTATGGGACGGAGGTAGTAATAGTTTGTAATTTGTATTATGATATTTTCATTCTTGGATATCAAATATTCAAATGTTACACATATATATTTTCATAACTCACATTGACATACGTCTTGTAATGTATTATGACACTTGTATTCATGACATAAAAGTGTTATTAAATTAGTATTTCATAGTATAAGTGTACATAAAATATACGAAAAATGTTAAAAGTATGGTGTACCTAGCTTGCCATATACGCACCATAAAAGATCGACCAGCCATTTGTGTGGCAAAGAAAATCTCATGCACAAACGTGGAGGTCACCTCAAAACTTATTTTATTTGAATACCGTTTTATACAAAACTTTTTGGCTTAATTTATATTAACCTACATTTTCTATGCCAAAAACATACTATTCAACGGATTATTTATAAAAACATAAACATGATACACCAGTAGACCCCACTTCTCTAATAGTGTCATTAGAGAGAATAAATATACAGTATATGACATGTAAACTGAAAACATACTACTCTTATTTTGATGAGTAACTTAAGTGAACAGCCTAGTTATTTTACCTACATACGTACGATTTTTATTAATATGCCTAAAAACAAGATAATGACACATGAAATAATCGAAGTGAATATGCAGAGTGAGAAAGTGCATAAGTGATGTGTCAAATTATTAATCGTTTAGACATATATGTTAGGTCTTTCTATCATTGCTCGAACAACCTGGTTATTTTACCTACATACGATTGTTTTATTAATACACCTAAAGGTGGCAAATTATGCCTAAAAAAAAAAAAAAAAAAAAAAAAAAAAGGCTAACTTTGGCTACTTTGTAAAAGATTTGGGCACATTTAGCCATTTCTTTTTTTGAAATAGGCATATATAGCCCATTGAAAAGTTAAATAGTCACTAACGGGTACATATTTTCTTTTAATTGGAGAACAATATAAACGTTTTTAAAGAAAAACTTATATACATAATATATTTAATTTTTTAAATATAAATAAAGTATAACGTTTAAGGAATTTATTTCGTCATTTTTAGTCTTATATAAAGCGATTTATATAATACGTGCCCGTTTGGCCCGTGCTCGTTCTAACCCATGCCCGCCCGTTTTGTCACCTCTTTATATACCGGTGACACCTTAATTACTCAAGACATTACGATCTCAAATGTAGTAACAAAAATCGTTGTAATTGATACATGAGCTTGTACCTTAAAGAATAAGAAACATGTATTTTTTTTTTCATTAATTGTTTTAAGATACAATTTAGAAGATGTTATGAGCTTAATTAATTACGTTTGAACAACTACAAAAGCCATTTGGAATATTTTGATGTAGTTAATTACAAATATCCTTTAAGTAGAGAATATTAGCTAATAGCTAGTATGACGAGAATTAAAGAGTGTACGTGATATTTGATAAACCCAAATTAAGTTGTTGGAGTTAAGTAACCCATATATCCACATAAGCATTCCTTTTTTTTATTCTTTATATTAACTACCAAGATATTTCACACATATACACGTAAGAAAAGTAGTAGTAAAAAATAACCAAGAGACGAAAATTCAAATATAAATTGGTGTCATTAGCCTCCATTGAAAGTAGGTGTAAACTGATAAACGGCCTTTTTTTGCATTACACAATAGTCAATTTAGCTTCAACCTCCATCCTTAAATTCCAATCCAACTTTTGAATTCATTTTCATCTTCATCTTCATCTTCATCTTAACACTTCATTCAAACCAATCTTAACTAAAAAAAAAAACTAAAAGAACACATCCAAATTAAGTATCTCAAAAAACACAAACGAAAGAAATCGTCATGACATCTATTGTCTCGGAGCTAGAAGGAACCCTTTTGAGAAATCATGATCCTTTCTCATATTTCATGCTAGTAGCTTTTGAAGCATCGGGCTTAATTCGATTTACATTGTTGCTACTATTCTGGCCAATTATCAAGTTACTCGAAATATGTGGTAAGCCGGATATTGGCTTAAAATTATCCATTTTTCTTGCCACAGTGGGAGTTCCCATGTCGGAGATTCAATCGGTTGCAAGGGCAGTTTTGCCAAAGTTTTATTACGATGATATCGATTTGGAGGCTTGGAAGGTGTTTAACACGGGTGATAGAAGAGTGGTTGTGACAAAAATGCCTAGGGTGATGGTTGAGCAATTTGTGAAAGAGCATTTGCGTGCTGACGAAGTTATTGGGACTGAACTCGTGGTGAACAGGTTTGGGTTCGCCACGGGCTTGGTCCAGAATGGTGGCCTTGGATTATCTGTTTGTGATAGTGTCACGAACATGTTTAAAGGCGAGCAACCAAGCCTAGGGCTTGCAAAATGTTCCGATTCTTCGTTCTTGTCTTTATGCAAGGTAAACAACTATCATTTGATGTGACATAACTTTTTAACAATGTTTGATCATCTATTTTGTAAAATATATCAACTACTTGTGTTGGTTGATCTACTAATTAATAAACTACATAAAGTTTGATTTTTGTTATTTATGATTCAAGTATAGAAAATAATGTTCATGGTCCAAATTAACATGCATATGCATGAAGAAGTTTACACAATATAACATACAACTTATGATATTTTTTTCATTCTAGGAACAAGTAAATGCACCATACATAATCCGAGACCAAGATCACAATTTCCACAAGGATATCCGGCCGGTCCCGGTGATCTTTCATGACGGCAGGCTCGTGAAACGACCAACCGCTTCTACGGCCCTTCTCATCATCCTTTGGACCCCTATTGGTATCATCCTCGCTATCATTCGTATACTCATCGGATGTATATTGCCAATGTGGGCCATTCCATATGTATCTTACATTTTCGGAGCCAAAGTCATAGTAAAAGGAGTCCCACCACCACCAGCATCCGGGTCCAACAGCGGTGTACTCTTCGTCTGCACCCACCGGACTTTATTGGACCCTGTCGTGCTATCCACTGTCCTTCAACGAAGTATTCCAGCCGTTACATACTCCTTATCAAGATTATCCGAAATCTTATCTCCTATCCCGACCGTTCGTTTGACAAGGATCCGTGATGTTGATGCGGAGAAAATCAAAAAAGAGTTATCTAAAGGCGATTTGGTGGTCTGCCCCGAAGGTACTTTTACTTTTGTCTAGAAAAATAAATATTCATACATGACTTGCATGAGTATTAATTATTATCTTAGTAAATACGTCACAACTATATTTTTTATATATATTATTTGCACGTTGATAATCGACATTGCTAACTAGATCACTATTTTTGATATGTTATCAGGTACAACTTGTAGAGAACCATTCTTGCTAAGGTTTAGTGCACTATTCGCCGAGCTAACAGACCGTATCGTCCCAGTAGCAATGAACTACCGTGTCGGGTTTTTTCATGCAACAACCGCAAAGGGTTGGAAAGGGTTAGACCCGATATTTTTCTTCATGAACCCTAGGCCGGTTTATGAGGTAACATTCTTGAACCAACTGCCTGCGGAAGCTACATGCTCATCAGGAAAAAGCCCACACGACGTCGCGAATTATGTTCAAAGAATCTTGGCAGCTACACTAGGATTTGAGTGCACAAATTTCACAAGGAAAGATAAGTATCGAGTGTTAGCGGGAAACGACGGAACGGTGTCGTATACAACGATGATGGATAGGGTTCAAAAGATGGGCAAAACTGTTAAGAAAGTTGTTGGTACAGTTAAACCGTTTATTTTTAACTAGTCGATGATAATTGACTAATTTGGTAAAATAATTGTTTGTTTTTTCACATGTAATAATTATTTCTTTCTTTGATGTAATTTGAATTTTTTTTTGTAATTTTATTTTGCATAGAAAATAATATTTGTGGATTGGTCATTCTTTCTGGGATACAAGGTTTTTTCAATGTAAATTTTAATTATTGTAATGTGTATTGTATTTACTTACCGGTCAATTTCATACCTCTACCCATTTTAATTGGAAATTTCATATATACCAAAACACCAAAACATGCATTAATCTTTACTTCAATTATGTGAACATGTCTTTGATAAAATTTGAACTCGCGACTATTAATTGCTTGGACGTAGTTTATCTATATCACTTGAACTTAAATGCAATGATGATATATAGTATATGCGGATATGAATGACCCATTTAGAATTTTATGAATTAGGCGAGCCCGATATACTAGCTAGCTAATTGAGTAACTGATGTAAAAAATTAACGGTTGCAGCGTTATATCTTTTATACACATTGTTGTGTTGGGAAATTCGTTAGATGGTCGGGGTTAATAATCCTTAAAAGATCAGGGAGACTGAGAGAGTCTAGTTATGACTAACGAAGTATATATACAGCATGTTATATTATACTATGGCACCGTTCAATTAGAGCTACATCTTTTAAGTACATACTTCAAGAGAGATACACAATTAATCCCTGTGTAAAAGCCCAAAAATCGACGATTAATCCTCAATGAGAAACCTCTCGGGCATCTAATCAGAGACGTGTACATATATCCGTTATAGGTTCGGGTTGAAGAATGCTATTGTGACAACCTGCCTCACATCGGTTACAGTAAGAAATGTGAGCCCCCTGCAAGTTTAGGGCGTGATTGTTAAAGGTAGCAGTGAGTAGTAGCAGCGAGCTGTGAGCAGCAGTCACAACTCACTGCTCACCGCTTCTTAAAAAAGCATTGGAAAAATGAGCATTCCTAAAAAATAGCAAAGTTCAACGCGCCTTTGCCAAACAACTACAAAAAACCAAAAATGCTCAACGCTCATTGCTTCAAGAAGCTCCACACCACTCCGTGCCAAACATACCCTTAAAGTAGTGGGATAACTCATATCTTCCATCAAGATTTTTAGCTGAAACCCAAAAATTTCCATGTAATTTGTTGCTTTCGACTTTGGAGGTGTCACTAACATTTGTGTAACACCCCAATTTAAGAGGCGGATTTTGGTTTTGTCACTAACATGCCTATCTAGAATTCGTTATGAAGATCACCTTATAAAGTATGCATCTATTGTCAATGCACCTTCTTTACTTGGCTTTTTTACATGCCATTCCAAAGTGTTAGGGAGAACGGTGCAACCCTCCTACCACAAGCCATTGGTGTTTTTTGGTACCAACGGCGCCGCCATTCTGCACCCCTCCCCACATCGTTGTGGCGTCATTCGTCGTGGATTGGCAAGCTTTTATTTATTTATTTATTTCTAAGTGAGGTATTTTTTGTGGTGTGTTATGAGACTCAAATATACCAATAACAGTTATAGCTAAGGAGTGTTTTTGTTATTGTAGTATCATTTGCCGGATGCTAAGGTGACACACCAATAACGGTTATTGGTCCACCATTACACCTAGCTCTCTTAATATTTATATTTCACCATTCAAAAAAAAAAGTATGCACCTATAAAGTTTTAACTGATTTTTGCCTGCGATTTTGTAGGCTGGTCTCATATTTTTGGCCATTCGTATATTTAAATACCAACACACTAGAAACTAGTTCTCTCAGATCTTGAGTTTAAATGCGTACATGTTATAAAAAGTAAACAAAAAATACTAGAACTAACAAAATGGCAGTAGGTGTAGCCTTGTAGGAACTAACTAAAATTAAAAAAATTCAAGCAAACCAAGTTAGTAGTATCATGACATGGAATCGGGCTCAAGCCCGATTTAGAATCAGGCTTAAACCCATTACAACCATACATTACAGCCTAACAAGTAGCTGGCTTATGAACCAAAAATGCATTATGTCAGTATGATATACGACTTGTACATTCTAGAAGTAAATAAAATAGTTCAAGGCACGAGTATGTTCAATTCATTCATTGCTAATGCGGGTTTGGAGGAGGTTCCTTTGGGTGATTTTAATGAGGTTCGCTTTAGATCAGATAGGTTTGGCTCGGTGTTTAATGTTCAAGGCGCGAGTATGTTCAATTCGTTCATTGCTAATGCGGGTTTTGAGGAGGTTCCTTTGGGTGGCAGTTCATTTACGTGGTGTCATAAATCGGCTACAAAGATGAGTAAACTCGATAGGTTCTTAGTTTCCGATAATTTAATAATCTCATGTCCGTATATTACAGCGGTTACATTGGATCGATATCTTTCAGATCATAGACCTATTTTACTTCGTGAATCGCATTTCGATTATGGGCCGACGCCTTTTTTGATATTTTCACTATTGGACTGAAATGGAAGGCTTCAATAAATTCGTAGAAGATACATGGAATGAGGCCCCCTGTGACGATTCTAATGCAATGATTAATATGATGAAGAAGCTAAAATATCTTAAAATGAGGATCAGGGAGTGGAATAAAAGGAATATGAATAATATGAAAAATGTAGCAACTAAATACATAGAAGATTTAGAGGCTTTGGAGGTGAGGATTGACAAAGGCGAAGGTACTCCTGAGATTGTGAACAAAAGAATGGAGGTGGTGAAAAATCTTCAATCTATTGATAAATTACAGTCGTTGGAATTGGCTCAAAAAGCTAAGGTTAAGTGGTCCATTGAAGGCGACGAAAATTCTAGTTTCTTTCATGGTGTGCTGAATAAAAAACGCAGTCAACTTAACATTAGGGGCATTATGGTGGATGGGGTGTGAACTGAAAGGCCAGACATGGTGAAACGGGAATTTTTTCAACATTTTAGTAGAAGATTTGACAAGCCTGCTGTTCATCGAGCTCATATTGATATGACGTACCCGAAATCATTATCTGGTGATCAGCAGATAGAATTGGAGCGAGATGTGTCTAAAGAGGAGATAAAGAAAGCGGTTTGGGATTGTCGGATTGATAAATCTCCCGATCCGGATGGTTTCTCGTTTGGGTTTTATCGACATTTCTGGAAGCTTATTAAAAATGATGTGTTTGAAGCTGTTCAACAATTCTTTACAGATGGGAAAGTCCCTAAAGGTTGTAATTCATCGTTTATTGCTTTGATCCCGAAAATTGCGGATGCTAATTTGGTAAAAGTCTTTAGACCAATTACTCTTATTGGAAGTATGTATAAGATCATTGCAAAAATTTTGGCGAACCGTCTTGTTGGTGTCTCGGGTGACATTGTTGAGGAGGTGCAATCAACTTTTATTATGGATAGGCAGATTTTAGTTGGCCCGTTTATCCTTAACGAAGTGCTTCAATGGTGCAAGCTGAAAAAGAAACAATCCCTTATTTTCAAGGTAGACTTTGAGAAAGCTTATGACTCGGTTCGTTGGGATTTTTTAAAAGATGTTTTGAAAAAGTTTGGTTTCGGGGATAGTGGTGTAATTGTATCCAAAGTTGTCTCAGATTTTCGAGAGGGTCGATTATTATTAATGGAAGTCCTGCGGAGGAATTTCAATTCTTCAAAGGTCTTAAGCAAGGTGATCCTTTATCTCCGTTTTTGTTTCTATTAATTATGGAAAGCTTGCACTTATCGTTTCAACGTGTAGTGGATGCCGGTTGGTTTAAAGGTCTTAAGTTAAGTTCCTCGCTGACTATTTCTCCTATGTTCTACGCGGATGATGCAATCTTTATTGGGCAATGTCACACCCCCAATTTACCTGACTTGCAGCGGAATGGAATACCTGGGGGCGTCTGTCATAGCATCACAGTTACAGTTACATTGAACGATCTAAAGTGTCGTTTGGAAAATACTTCGTTTGATCATTGAAATAATTCAGAGTTTACAAAATGAGGTCCCCAAAAGGTGTTGCAAGTTTATGGAAACAAGTCCTACTAGATCAAACGTTTACATAAGTGCATGAAATAAATGATGAGACGCGTCGACCCCGCGACTCTATGAAGGTCCAAATGCATGTCACATGAGCTACCTTAATAACCTGAAATACATTGCTAAAACGTCAACACGAATGTTGGTGAATTCCATAGGTTTATAAAATGTAATGTTGTACGGCCACCACAAGTAAAAGTGCAAGATAAAAATCTCATGAAAATTGTACAATAGACCTTAAGCTCATGACCCCGAAGCTATGACGGATGAAATTATATGCCCCTCCCGAATGTTTTACCAGAACACTCGTAACTGTGTCAAAATGAAATGCATCCGCTTACGGTTGGTAATCACTACCACGGATGGAGGCGTCACCCTCGATAGATCTATCCACTCACTCTCGCTTACCGGCAAATTAACGGTCCATGATAATAAATAGGGGACTTTAACAGGTTGGTAAGGCAACTTAAGCAATGTACATATGTTTTGGTACTTGGGCTCGTACTAAAATGGTTGATGCAATGTATTCCCCCATGGGATTTGAAATCAAAATGTTGAATTGAAAACGGGGCTATGAAAACTCACCTTAAACTGATGATACTGTGAACATGTAATGAGCTGAAAAACAAGGCGCGCACACTAGCCGCAACCTAATGTGAATGATGAACGATCTACTTTAGATCACCAAATGATGTTATGAATGTCCATGCACATGTTTTCTATACCACTCTACTCTTTGAAAAATACTTGTTGTTATAAAAAATATACATTTTCCAAGACTTAGGAAAATATTGCTACTAGAAAATAAACTAGTTGAAATGTATATATATATATAAATATATATCGTATGTATCAATGTTAGTGTTGAAATCCTAGGTTTAAAATCCTTGATATAACACCTTGTAGTGATAAAAATATACTTGTAATCACTAATACTTCATTAGTTATGAATTTAGGTACTTGGTTAATATTTCTAGAAAATCTAGAATTTAGTACGTAGAAGTAGTATTATTATTTTTACTAGTGAAAACTGCCAATTATAGAGGATTTTTGCCGATATTGAAACGTGAATATCTTTGTCGTTATAAGCCCGTTTTACTTGTTCTTTATATCCACGGTTACGTCTTAGTATGTAGTAATATATTTTGGAAAGCTTGGCTCCTCCGGGTTACGTCTAAAGCCTCTTTTTGTCCGACGAAAAACGTCCAACAGCATGTATTTTTCCGGAAAATAGTTTTCGTCAATAAACTTGCAAAAATCATAACTTCTTCGTTATTAACTCTTTTTAATCCGTTCTTTCGCCTACGGATTCGTTTTTGAAAGTATTTTCTAAAAATTTTGCCAAAGTTTCCTTTGTATTTACTGATTTTCCAGAATTTACCAAAATGGGACAGTAGGTATATTTACTTGTTAGAAATCCATTTCCAAGGTTCAAAACTAGTTTCTACATCAACCAAAACTCTTGCAAACTTCTCAAAGCTATACTAATCCTACCATACACCTTCTTAGGGTGCCATGGGTTCGTAATGACTAATAAACAAGTTAATTTAACAAAGGAACACCTAAAACCAATTCTAGGGTTTGTATGTTTCAAAAGTCTACAAAAATAAAGTGGTATAACTAGTATGAGCATGAAATTAAGCATGAATACCATGAGATATAAGTGTTAATTAGATGAAAACATGAAAATAAATTTGAATACTCACTTTGAAATTTTAGGTGATGAGATGATTAGAAACCTTGGATTACTTGTGTTTTTATGGTATGATTCTTGATTAGGAAAGCAAAATGAACAACTTTGATGCTTTAACTTTTGGAAAAACCTCTCTTGATCTTGGATTATGGTGAAAGTCGTGGGTTTGATGGTGGAAGAGGAGATGAGAGCCTTTTTGATTTCTAATTTTTATGTATGTTGTGTTTTTGTGGTTTATGTAACTAAATATCTCAAGTATAATGTATTATATACATACATAAATGCCATAGGTTAAGAATTGTATAAATTTGCCTTGTGAGGACTTTAGGGGCTGATCCATGGTGGATGAGGGGGGGGGGGGGGGTAGGGTAGTTTTGATTTAATTAGGATTTTAGTGTAAGGTTTAGTGTATATTTGAGTTATTAGTTAAAATCGGGTACCGGGTTTGATAGAAATAAATGTTAACAAAGTTAACCGGGACTTAATAAAGTCATAAAAATGTTAAAAATATGTTGGGTACAATTACTGAGTGTTCGGGTGATTATTGTTTAGTTTTTCACGAAAACCGTCGTAATATTCATAAGCTCACGTTATAAATAAAATAGATTTCCAAAATACTGGGTAAATGAATGTTATAACTTTTATGATGATAAAATGGATATAAAATATGTCGGGACCATTGTGGGAATATTTAGATATATTCGTCGTGTATAAACCGGGTGTTAACGTTTATTTATAAATAATTATAAGGAAAACGTTAAATGTATCAAGTATATATATTTGAAAATCCTAAGAGTGGTATAACATGTAAATGACCTACTGATGATATGCAGACTGTCTCTAGTCCGTATGAAATGTCTTTACTGATAATGCATGAATTCGCACCTGAACCAATACGGTTACACGAATTTAAATACCCGTAAACTAAATTTACGATGAAATGAATAATGCACGTGAATGATGAAATCTTTTCCGGCAATAAACAGTGTTTAGTGAATAGTAAAATTTCTGAATGCTTCTCTGAATGTCAAACTGACACCAAATATGATGAATAGTAAACTGATGAATAGTGTTTGATGAATAGTGTTTTCCCAAAGTTTGGGAAATGACCTGAAATGGTGAGTTGTGACAGTCTTCCCCTCTAAAAGGAACTTCGTCCCGAAGTTCAGTTTATGTTGGTTTCTGAAAACATATTGGTGAAAAGGTGATGATATTCGAGAATTCCAGCGAACTCTAACGATAGGAATTCGACTCTGCTCCAACTGTTTGACCTAACTGTTCATGATTTCTACTTGTTCTCCTGCAAGGTTTATGTTTGACTTTGGGTTGGATTCCTTTCCAAATGGGATTATGAGTGACTAATCTGAAAAAAAATGATAATACATGGTTGTGTAATCCTGTTGTTCTCTAACAAGGCTCAAG
Source organism: Artemisia argyi (assembly GCA_030686995.1). Taxonomy (NCBI): domain Eukaryota; kingdom Viridiplantae; phylum Streptophyta; class Magnoliopsida; order Asterales; family Asteraceae; genus Artemisia; species Artemisia argyi. Next base: position 127,970,568 of record CM060696.1, read on the forward strand.
TCTGACGGCCACTAGGCCTACTCTGTCTGAAATATTACATGGTCCAGTGTATATTGGGTTTAACTTTCCAAGTTTTCTGAATGATATCATGCCTTTCCTAGGCAGAACTTTCAACATAACTCTGCCTACCAACTTGAAGTTTTAATGGTTTACGACTTATTGAACTTGTAACTGATTCTTGACTTGTAGGAAATTTCTGGTTATCTCATGAATGCCTACTAAACTAGTGAGTTGAGCTTTTTCTGAGTTTGGCCTATCAATCGATGGTCTGTGCTTCTTAATGTTTTAAATGTGATACTGGTAATATATACTGCTGAATTCTGCCAGAACTCAAGTTTGTATGCTAGTTGGTCGATTCTAAAATGAATCTTAAATGGCCCAATATGCTGAAGGTTCAACCTTTCTTGTTATCCAATTTGTATCATGCCAATCCAAGGCAATGCTTTTAACTTAATTTGTTCTCCTACTTGAATCTGGATGGTTTGTTGTTCAGGATATCCAATCTAAATGATGTGTGTTATGTACCAACCTAACTTCTGCCAGTTTCCCGCTGTTGGTGTGATAACTATTGTTGTAGATGAATTTGATTTATAATAAATGATTAGTCCAACCATTTCTAGGGTCAATCACTCATGCTCTGAGCATACTTTCCTATGTTTGAATTGTTCTCTCGCCTTGACCATCGGTCTGAGGGTGATAGGTGATGTTCACATCTAAATGAGTTTCTGAAGGAAATCCTGAAATGATTACTTGAAGTCCAAGGTGAATCGGTTTCCTTAACAGGAATAACTGAAATGGGTACAATAAACCTTTGTGATTAATTCCACAACGTTCGGTCCTTCGAACTTGGCGTTATCTGAAAGGGATAGAATATAGGTAACAACTTGATTCCTTGTGTTTTGTTCCAATGGATGATAAGACATATGTTTTTCTTTGCCTAGTAGGCTTGGTCTCCACTACTGAAGTTCGTGATTAATTTGTGATGTTCCTCCTAATTCCTTCATCACATATTCCAAATATTCTTTATGGTCAAGTCATAAATCCTAAATGCATAAGCGATGTTGTAGGGAAATTTGTTCTGGAAATTTGTCTCGCGATTGTGAGTTTTGGTTGAAATCTTTTTCTGAATAAACGAATTTAGAAAATGGAGCAAATGATTTACTGGGTAATATTTTTCTTGATGATTCAAAATCCAGTAGTTATGAAATAGGAACTGTTTTCAAACATGTTGTGATTAAGACTGCTTACCAAATTTTGATGTCTATGTATATTTCTCATTGTACAATAGTGTTGCTAAAGATTGACCAAAAAGGATCGTACTTGTTCAAAATAGGAATTTCAGAAATCATTTTTCCACAAGGTATGTGATTTATGTAAACGCATCAACTTTATTTAAAAGTGAAAACACTGACAAGGATAAAATGGTAGAATAGGAAATGTTCGCTTAAATGCATAGATGTCTAACACTTAGTTCCTGAGGTTGGATAATGCCTATTGGTGGTTATCTGGCATAACTACAAGCATAGGTATTTAGACTAACTTAAGTCCTGAATTATTTTACCGTTGTAATTGACAAGACGAAGGTATCACTTGATGTTGTGTCGATGACTGTCTATTCTGTTTTCCCATGTAGATGAGGAGATATGTTCTGGTTTGATCCCTTGCTTGGTATGAAGGTGAGGTTATCTGAAATTTCTAGAGACATAATGCCTTAGAGGAATCTGAAATCGATATTCTTGATTCAAACAATTGTCCTTTGTGAAAACTTACTGCAGGAAAGTTTATGTATGGACGAGGCCATGTTTAAATGAAATGCTCTACAGTCTCAATTAGAAGTTTGGTTTATTTCTATTGTGTTGTCCTGCGGACATTTATATTGAGTTCAATCCTGTAGCTCAGTCTAGCTAGTACCCTTAAACGATAGAACGTGAAAAACTAAGTCAGAGATGGTGATTCTGATGGTCTCGCGGTATCTTAGGATTTGTTGTTGAGTTATGAATTCTCTCACTATATACTTCTAGTTCTGGTTAGTAGTTCTGTAATCCTTTCATTGCTTCTATTGTATAGAGGAATCCTGCATGTAATTGATATGGAAAGTCTCTCTTAGGGAAGTCAATGGGAAAATCTAACTTAATGGCTAAGTGAGTGACTGGTGGGTTAAGTATCTAGGGATAGTTCGGCAAAAGGGATGTTTATGAAAGAGTTCCTTTGTTTACAAAACTTTTAAATGAATATGGTTATTAACAATCCTTTGAAAAGGTAATTATTTCCTTCATGGCATAATCCTTCCTGAATTTTACATAGGTGATCAGGCTATGTACAATTGAGGACTAATGATGCGATGTTAGATTTTGTCAAAATATCATAACTTTTCTCAAAAGTTTTAGATGGTGTTCAACGCATTGTTATTAAAATGGAATCCTGATGTTTTCTTTCAAGTAACATGAAAATTGCCTCGCGTAATAATAGTAAATACTTGGTGTAATGACAGAAAATCAATTTATAGGATGGTAATAAAATACCTTACTTCAGAAATTTTTCTGTAAAACAATTTCCCCATTTGATAGTAAAATAGCTTGAATGGTGTATTGGATACGTGGGTGAATCTTGTCGAATGATAATAGTCTACTAATTCATCAAAAACGAAATCAGCCTAATCCCTGATAAGACAATGCTAAAATGTTGCGAAACGATTGAAGTTTGAGCAATTGGGATAGAAAATGGAGTAACCGAGGGTTATGATTATCACCTAGGTAACAAAAGATAGACATTACATCGGATAGGAAAGTGCTTAATACAACTAGGTTATGTCATCGTACCAACGGTAAGTACAAAAGGAAAGATACAACCCTAAAGGGCTCGAACTACGGTTTATATATATTGAAACAAAGCTCCTCCTACTGAAGCATCGTTGTTATCCTTGATGTTGCTAATATCCTGACGGTTCTCTTTCAACAGCTCACGCTATTCCTCGAGCGATTCAGTCTTGATTCCAAGTTCCTGATTTTCCTTGTTCCTTAGCTCCGGGCAGTCATTCTTGAAATGCCCTAAGTTTCCACATTTGAAGCAACTCCCTGGGGTTTTCTGATTTGTGAGTTTCCTACAGTCTTCAGTCCAATGACCCTGCTTCTTGCACACTCCACACGTTTTACTGCAATGACCTCGGTGATGTTGATTACACAGGTTGCAGTAAGGTAACCTTCCAGTATACCTTCTCTTTGTGTGCGGTTCTGCAGCAAAGGCTCTTTTCACTTCTTGTCCTTTGGGTGATTGTTGAGCAGCATTGCAACCTAAATTGTTGTTCCACTTCCTTTTATTGTCACTATTGTTTCCTGATGTCTCGGCGTGAACTATGAGTTCCTTTGCTTCGATCGCCATTTTGATAGCTGCAGACATGGTATCGGGTTCCCATGCGATGACCAACATATGAATTTCATTTAAGAGTCCCCCGATGTACGTTTCAAGTTTCTTGCTTTCCGGTTCATCCATTGCAGTACCTAGTCGTGTTAATTTATAAAAATGAGTAGTGTAATCGTCAACATCATTTCCTACCATGGTAAAGTTTAGTGTTTCCTGTTCCTTTGCTCGTAATTCACTTCCTACACAAAATGTTATACCCATCATCCTTCTTAGTTTCTCCCAAGAGTGTGAGTAAGCAGCATCAACTCCCACCATCTTAATATGTTTGGTCCACCATTCCTGGGCATGATCCTGAAAAGTGCATGTGGCGAACTTAACCTTGTTTTGCTTACGACACTCGCCACATTGAAATATTGTTTCTATTTCTTCGAACCATTTGAGAAATTCCTTTGTATTTCTAGTTCCGATAAAGGAGGGAGGATTGCACCCCATAAATTCCACGTGAGTAAGTTCCTTAGTGAGAGCGGTGGCTATGTTCTTGGCAATGACTTGTCCAACAGCAGCTTGCGTCATGCTTGGAGTGGTTTGCTTAAATCTCTCTTCATCAAATCATAAGAGACCATGAGGATATAGTTAATAAAAGTCATCATATTCACAACACATGAATATAATACATGAAAATTTTGGGTCTACGTGAACCGATATCACAAATAGCACAACCATTCCTTACATAGTAATGTCACACTTGATATATTTGTTTGTACAACAATCAAAAGACAACAAGTTCTTTAGACTATGTCCCACACTTTCTGTGGCTAGGATAATAGTAAAACCTAGTGAGGATATAAGTCTGGTCTAGGGACTTCCTGGTGTCCGTCTGTGTGAAATCAGGTTTGTGGCATCATAAGGTCGAGATAGTCCTGAAGTGGTGTCTGAAGTTGTGCATCGATCAAATCTCAAATAATGTAGGTTCTGAACCATTCCTGAAGAATCTGCGGATGTTCCTGTTGTGTCTGTGATATTGGTATTATCTACTAGATGTCATCTAGTTCATGGCAAGTGGGAATGGAAAAGGAAAATGACAATGATGGTACTAGTGAATGGAATACTACCCTCTTTCGCGCTACTTCGCGACATCTAAGAGGTAAAACTGAAGTACGCACTATAGGACGACTAATAGTGTAATAAGTAACTGATGATGGTGGTAGTACCTGAGTAGTGAGTGCTCTATTAGTGATGCAAAGAAACATACCATCTCCCTTGAAATAAACAATCTAATATGTCCATTTAGATTAAGTCTGAATACTCTACAAAAAGGCATTCTATGTATGGGCTGAATGATAGGAAAACCCTGTTCATATGGCAAATCAATAGTGCTAATGGTGGTGTAAGTGCAACTGGTGATATAATGGTAGTGGAAGATGACAAGACATCTTCAATGTCGGAATCCGATAAAAGGATGTCAGGGTGAGTATCTGAAGGCATGTCACTTGTGAACCAGGTCAATAAAATGATATATATATATACGAATATGAGTATAAATAACTCGCACAAGGTATGCATGAAACGACATGTATCATGATTATGCACTTATGATGAAATGATGAGATGCTATGCTGATGTGGTTATAGTCTAGGGTCCAAGATACATCCTAGTTCGCTATAACCTTAGCTCTGATGCCAATCTGTCACACCCCCAATTTACCTGACTTGCAGCGGAATGGAATACCTGGGGGTGTCTGTCATAACATCACAATTACAGTTACATTGAACGACCTAAAGTGTCGTTTGGAAAATACTTCGTTTGATCATTGAAATAATTCAGAGTTTACAAAATGAGGTCCCCAAAAGGTGTTGCAAGTTTATGAAAACAAGTCCTACTAGATCAAACGTTTACATAAGTGCATGAAATAAATGATGAGACGCGTCGACCGCGACTCCATGAAGGTCCAAATGCATGTCACATGAGCTACCTTAATAACCTGAAATACATTGCTAAAACGTCAACACGAATGTTGGTGAATTCCATAGGTTTATAAAATGTAATGTTGTACGGCCACCACAAGTAAAAGTGCAAGATAAAAATCTCATGAAAATTGTACAATAGACCTTAAGCTCATGACCCCGAAGCTATGACGGATGAAATTATATGCCCCTCCCGAATGTTTTACCAGAACACTCGTAACTGTGTCAAAATGAAATGCATCCGCTTACGGTTGGTAATCACTACCACGGATGGAGGCGTCACCCTCGATAGATCTATCCACTCACTCTCGCTTACCGGCAAATTAACGGTCCATGATAATAAATAGGGGACTTTAACAGGTTGGTAAGGCAACTTAAGCAATGTACATATGTTTTGGTACTTGGGCTCGTACTAAAATGGTTGATGCAATGTATTCCCCCGTGGGATTTGAAATCAAAATGTTGAATTGAAAACGGGGCTATGAAAACTCACCTTAAACTGATGATACTGTGAACATGTAATGAGCTGAAAAACAAGGCGCGCACACTAGCCGCAACCTAATGTGAATGATGAACGATCTACTTTAGATCAACAAATGATGTTATGAATGTCCATGCACATGTTTTCTATACCACTCTACTCTTTGAAAAATACTTGTTGTTATAAAAAATATACATTTTCCAAGACTTAGGAAAATATTGCTACTAGAAAATAAACTAGTTGAAATGTACATATATATATATATATATATATATATATATATATATATATATATATATATATATATATATATATATATATATATAAATATATATCGTATGTATCAATGTTAGTGTTGAAATCCTCGGTTTAAAATCCTTGATATAACGCCTTGTAGTGATAAAAATATACTTGTAATCACTAATACTTCATTAGTTATGAATTTAGGTACTTGGTTAATATTTCTAGAAAATCTAGAATTTAGTACGTAGAAGTAGTATTATTATTTTTACTAGTGAAAGCTGCCAATTATAGAGGATTTTTGCCGATATTGAAACGTGAATATCTTTGTCGTTATAAGCCCGTTTTACTTGTTCTTTATATCCACGGTTACGTCTTAGTATGTAGTAATATATTTTGGAAAGCTTGGCTCCTCCGGGTTACGTCTAAAGCCTCTTTTTGTCCGACGAAAAACGTCCAACAACATGTTTTTTTTCCGAAAAATAGTTTTCGTCAATAAACTTGCAAAAATCATAACTTCTTCGTTATTAACTCTTTTTAATCCGTTCTTTCGCCTACGGATTCGTTTTTGAAAGTATTTTCTAAAATTTTTGCCAAAGTTTCTTTTGTATTTACTGATTTTCCAGAATTTACCAAAATGGGACAGTAGGTATATTTACTTGTTAGAAATCCATTTCCAAGGTTCAAAACTGGTTTCTACATCAACCAAAACTCTTGCAAACTTCTCAAAGCTATACTAATCCTACCATACACCTTCTTAGGGTGCCATGGGTTCCTAATGACTAATAAACAAGTTAATTTAACAAAGGAACACCTAAAACCAATTCTAGGGTTTGTATGTTTCAAAAGTCTACAAAAATAAAGTGGTATAACTAGTATGAGCATGAAATTAAGCATGAATACCATGAGATATAAGTGTTAATTAGATGAAAACATTAAAATAAATTTGAATACTCACTTTGAAATTTTAGGTGATGAGATGATTAGAAACCTTGGATTACTTGTGTTTTTATGGTATGATTCTTGATTTGGAAAGCAAAATGAACAACTTTGATGCTTTAACTTTTGGAAAAACCTCTCTTGATCTTGGATTATGGTGAAAGTCGTGGGTTTGATGGTGGAAGAGGAGATGAGAGCCTTTTTGATTTCTAATTTTTATGTATGTTGTGTTTTTGTGGTTTATGTAACTAAATATCTCAAGTATAATGTATTATATACATACATAAATGCCATAGGTTAAGAATTGTATAAATTTACCTTGTGAGGACTTTAGGGGCTGATCCATGGTGGATGAGGGGGGGGGGGGGGGTAGGGTAGTTTTGATTTAATTAGGATTTTAGTGTAAGGTTTAGTGTATATTTGAGTTATTAGTTAAAATCGGGTACCGGGTTTGATAGAAATAAATGTTAACAAAGTTAACCGGGACTTAATAAAGTCATAAAAATGTTAAAAATATGTTGGGTACAATTACTGAGTGTTCGGGTGATTATTGTTTAGTTTTTCACGAAAACCGTCGTAATATTCATAAGCTCACGTTATAAATAAAATAGATTTCCAAAATACTGGGTAAATGAATGTTATAACTTTTATGATGATAAAATGGATATAAAATATGTCGGGACCATTGTGGGAATATTTAGATATATTCGTCGTGTATAAACCGGGTGTTAACGTTTATTTATAAATAATTATAAGGAAAACGTTAAATGTATCAAGTATATATATTTGAAAATCCTAAGAGTGGTATAACATGTAAATGACCTACTGATGATATGCAGACTGTCTCTAGTCCGTATGAAATGTCTTTACTGATAATGCATGAATTTGCACCTGAACCAATACGGTTACACGAATTTAAATACCCGTAAACTAAGTTTACGATGAAATGAATAATGCACGTGAATGATGAAATCTTTTCCGGCAATGAATAGTGTTCGGTGAATAGTAAAATTTCTGAATGCTTCTCTGAATGTCAAACTGACACCAAATATGATGAATAGTAAACTGATGAATAGTGTTTTGATGAATAGTGTTTGATGAATAGTGTTTTCCAAAAGTTTGGGAAATGACCTGAAATGGTGAGTTGTGACAGGCAATGGTGTGATGGGAATATTAATACCTTAGTAAGTATGCTGGAATGTTTTTATAGCGCTTCAGAGCTGTGAATTAACATGAGTAAAAGCAAGTTAATGGGGGGTTTTGGTGGAGAGTGATAAGGTTAAGTGTGCAACAACTAAACTTGGTTGCCTCATTCTTAAAAGTCCTTTTTCTTATCTAGGAACGATTGTGGGAGAATCTATGTCTCGGGTTAGAATGTTGAATGAGGTCATAGAAAGGGTGAAGAATCGTTTATCTAAATGGAAAATGAAAGCGCTTTCGGTTGGAGGTAGACTGACCCTCCTTAAATCGATCTTAGGATCGATGCATATATTTCGCATGTCCATCTTTAGAGCTCCCTTGAGGGTGCTACGCGTGCTAGAGTCTATACGGAGTCATTTTTTTAATGGACATGAGCTTAAGAGTAAAAAATCGACATGGGTTAAATGAATAATGTGTGGGCTTCTAAAGAGAAAGGGGGTCTTGACATTTCAAGTCTATATACTTTGAATAGAGGCTTAATGTGTAAATGGGTGTGGAGATTTTATAACCATAGCACATCTCTTTGGGCGAGGGTTATTAAGGCAATTCATGGGGAAGACGGGGGATTGGGGAAGCATGTGAAAGCTAGAACTCAGTCTTGTTGGATGACTAGAGTGAACGAAATTATTGTTTTGAAAAAACATGGTGTTGATATTTTTGATTTTATGCGCATTAAGCTGGGTAATGGAGATAAGGTTGCATTCTTGGAGGATAAGTGGATCGGAGATCATGTGCTTAAAGAGCTTTACCCGCGTATAAACGCACTTGAAACTTGTAAATTGGTAACTGTTGGTTCGAAGTTGGCACATACTAGCTTGGATTCTTCGTTTTGCCGTAAACCATGGGGTGGTGCTGAACAGGTTCAATATGAAGCTTTGTCAAGTCAAGTCTATGATGTTACATTAGCACCGATGTCTGACAGATGGAAGTGGTCTTTGGAAAGCTCCGGCGAGTTCTCTGTTGCTTCTATAAGGAAGGTGATCGATGATAAAAGACTTCCTGAGGTTACAACCAAGACGAGGTGGATAAAATCTGTTCCTAGTAAGGTGAATTTGCATGCTTGTAAAGTTAAGACTGATTCGCTTCGGACAAGATTTAATATTTCTCGTCGCGGGATTGACATTGAATTTAGTATGTGTTCGATATGTGTAAATGGGGCGGAGTCTCTTGATCATTTGTTCTTTACATGTAGCTTGGTTCGACAGATTGCAAATAAAATTACTCACTGATGGGATTCATTCGTTGAGTGCTCAACATATGAAGATTGGAAGACACTACAACAAAAGTGGCTTTTTAGGACTCTTTGTGTGGGACGGTATGATAATGGAGTCCTAAAAAACTGTTTAATAGGACATATGAGCGTTTAAGGTCCTTTTCAAATATTTGCTACTTAGGCGATGTCCTAAAAAGGTATATAATAGGATGGTCGATGATTTGGGGTCCTATTATCATATAACTTAATAGGACACTTAAAATATGGATACTAATAAATTACCTTTATAGGACGTTTATTCATTATGGTTGTATTATAATACACCATAATAGGACACTTGAGTTTTGAGTCATAAGACATCAGTTAGTTAAAACGCTTATTCACAAAAAGTTTTATTATAGCAAAATTTAATAGGACCTTTGACACGTGGGTATTATAACGTTAACCTTTATAGGACACTTATGTACAATGGTTTTATTATCATACACCATAATAGGACATTTCATTTTTGAGTCATATAACATCATATTTTTAAAACGATTATTTGCAAAAGTTTTATTATAACAAAACTTAATAGGACCCTTAAGACGTGGGTATTATAATGTTAACCTTTATAGGACGCTTATGCATAATGGCTTTAGTATCATACATCATAATAGGACATTTTATTTTTGAGTCATAAAATATCAGTATTTTAGAACGTTTATTAGCAAAAGTTTTATTATAACAAAACTTAATTGGACCCTTAAAGGATGCATATTAATTATGGTTTTATTACAATACACCATAATAGGACACTTGATATATAAGTCATAAAACATTAATTATTTAGAATGCTTATTCGCAAACGTATTATTAAAACATAACTTAATATGACAGTTGACACTTGGGTCCCATAGATTGATACACCATCATAGGACACTTGATATTTGAGTTATAAAACATCGGTTTTATGGAACGCTTATTCGCAAACGTTTTTTATTATAAGAAAAGTGAATAGGACCCTTGACAATAGCGTCTTATAACGTTAACCTTTATAGAACGCTTATTCATAATGGTTTTTTTATGATACACCATAATATGGCACATCTTTTTAGAGTCGTAAAATATCCGCTTTTTATAACGCTTATTTAGTTTTATAGAACGCTTAATTGCAAAAGTTTTATTTTAACAAAAATTAATAGGACCCTTGACACCTGTGTCTTTTAACATTAACCTCTATAGTACTCTTATTTGTTGTGGTTTTATTATCATACGCCATAATAGAACACTCCTTATTTGAGTCATAAAACATTAGTTTTTTAGAACGCTTATTTACAAAAGTTTTATTTAAACATTAGTTAGTATGACACTTGATACTTGGGTATCAAAACTTGATACACCATAATAGGACACTTGATATTTGAGTCGTAAAATATCAGTTTTATGGAACGCTTATTCACAAAAGTTTTATTTAAATATTAGTTTTATGCCATGTAGTCCACTAAATCCTTATTATAATAATATTTCCCCTATTATTTCTTCCCCAATTATAAACCCTAAATAAATTAAAACCTAAAATGTCTTCCTCCTCCAATAGAAGTTATCGGCCACCACCACCAACACATTGTGAACATGAACAGCCAGTAATTAGACAGACTTCGCGGACAATTGATTTCCCTTTAAGGCGTTTTATTGGATGCGTTGAGTATTATAATGTAAGTTTTCTTGGATGCGTTGAGTATTATAATGCGTTTTCTTGGATGCGTTGATATTAGTGATGTGTGTTGTTTGTACCATATAGGGTTCAAAATGTAAGACATTTTACTGGCTAGATCCTGAGTTGCCTAATGACTATTACAAACAAGAGGTTTTTAATTTGATTCAAAAGGAAAAACGTTTGAAAGAAGACAAGTACTCATTCAATGGAAAAATAAGAGATTTGGAAAGGGAGATTGACTTTCAAAAATCAACTATGGAGAAGGAAATGTTTCTGCTGCAGTTGGAGTTGAAAGAAAGCAAGTCTAGTATGGTTTTTTTAAAGAAAATTGTTGTTGTTTTGTGTTTGGTTAATGCTGTTATGTTGTTGTCAAAAATTGTGTAATGAAATGTTTGTTATGTAGGTTTGATGTAATGACCTTTTGTGTAATGAAATGCTTGTTATGTGATATATGTGTGGATGCATTTACAGTTGTTGATGTTTGCTGAGATAGTAAATGATGCATTTACAGTTGTTATCAAAGAAGTTGAAGCTAAATGGGAATTGAAGTTGCAGAGAATGAGTAGTTAATAGCATGTTATGATAGTCATACTTTGTTACTACTTTGCAATTGTTTCTGATAGTATTAGCTTGTATTAGAATATAAACTAGAATGCCTTGTTCCTAGCATTTCAAGCTCTAAATGAGTATTATTTTGTTGCAGAAGTGATAACCAATTCAAGCTCTAAATCATCACCTATGTCAAGCTGTGAAGATGAGTTAAGCTCAAAATCATCTTGGGCTGATTACTTTCCACCTAATTGGAAATTCAAAGGATTAACAAAGTCAGAAGCCAAAAAGTCAAAAGGCAAGAAGTCAAAAGGCAAAAATGTTGAACGAGTTGAACAAGTTCCTGGTAAAAGGATACAAGTGTTAGGTCTTGCTAACAATGTTACTTGGGATGCAATAAAAAAGAAGACATTTGGAGTCAAAAAGCCATCAGGATAATGTGTTATCTGTCTTTGTACTGTTATCTGTCTTAATCTTTTGGAAGTTTATGTATGGGTTATCTGTCTTTGTATTGTCCTTATCTATCAATGATAATGGTTAATTTGGTGCATTATTGCTGTACTATACTAAGCCAGAATTGCACTCACAAAATAAACTAGGCTTGATTCAAAAACACCAGAAGAAGCTACTATACTAAGCCATGAGCACTGATTACAATGAATAAGCAAAAAGAACTGAGTGCAGGGTATCTCAGTGCTACTGGGTGATTAGCAGACCAAATTAAAGCAACAAGATAAGATCTAGAATCCCAATTAAGCTCAGAATTCTCAAGTCAGTAGTACAAGCTACTAAAGGAAACAAAAAACAGAAGAGAAAACAACAGTGAATAAGCAGAATTTAAGCTCTTAATATGGGCATTTGAGCCAAACAGTGATAAGCCATATTGACCCGTTTGACCCATTTGAGCCAAACACCCCTTAAGCAGGGCTGTTTTGAGATCTTAAAGTGAAAATATAAATAACAAGAAGCTAAAAAGTACAAATTACCTAAATTTAAAGCAAAATAGATGACTAATAATACACTAAAAGGACAACCAAGCCACAATAGGGGAAATAAGAAATGTATAAGAAAGAGTTATACAAACAGTAATGAGGCTTGTCATTGATTCTTAACAACTAATTTTACATAAAAACAGGGAGTATTACTATTTAGCTAATTGAAATCATTAAGCTGCTTCAACTGGATCTTCTTCACCCGCAAGAACTAAATCATTGTTGTCCACAACGGTTCCATCGAAACCACCTCTAACCAATTCAATATCCATTGTTTCATCATGTTGAGGACCCATAAATGAGTCACCCTGCAAATGTGTTTCCACGTCATCAAGACTTGTTTGTTCATCCATGTCATAAACACGTTTGGGCGCTGTCTTGATCACAACTTGCCATCCTTTGTCAACACTATCTGCAACGTAAAATACTTGATGTGCTTGAGAAGCTAGTATAAAAGGCTCATTATGAGCCTTCAATCCTTCAAAATTCAATAGAGTAAACCCGTTGTCATCTTACGCGTTCCCATAATATATTTTAATTGGGATGAAGCAAACTTCACCCAATTCAGTTTCAGTTTGAAGCATTTCTAAAAAGAAAGGAACTACTAACTCGGTGTTGAGTCTAAATATATTTCGGGACGGGTTTGGGTCGACCCATCTAACCCGTTTATTAATCAGGGCAGGTTCGGGTTGCGAATAAATTAAGTGGGTCGACCTGCCAACCCGTTTAAGCTTTTTTTCTTAATGTGGCAACTTTTGTATCAAAAAAGGGTTGACTGGGTCAACCCAAAACCCGTTTAATCTTTTCAACCCGTGAATTTCAAAACGATCCCTCCCATCTTTATAAATGGTTATAATTTGAATATTATTTTTAAAATATTCATGATCATTATTTTAAAATTCAATGAAACCAAACTAACCGAACAACCCGATAGTACACTTGGGTCATATGAACCGGTGATATTGCCCTGTTGTCGTCCTTGATGAACCTTAATGACGAATCTTTGATATGATTCTTTTTACTATGAACCTTAATGACGAATCTTTGCTATGAAACTTTTATTATGAACCTTTGATATGCTTTTCTGAACCATTTGATATGACCCATTTGTTATGAACCTTTTGGATATGAACCTTTTGATATGACACTCTGATTAAGATATGATATCCGAATATCAGTTTGATACCCAAGCCATTTCACTAGTTATGGGGGTTCCATGTCCGGGTCATTGATGCACCAATGGCATATATGACTCTAGTGTGTTTGAGTGATGTTCCACACCATCCCTTATATGTTACATGTTATGAGCTCAAGTATATGTTTGGCCACTATGTTATCTGCAGGGGAGTATGGATGCATCCTATATCTGTTATCTACAGTTAGTGGATTATCTGTTATATGATATGATTTGTTATGTTTCTGGGCTCGTGGTGGATTACTGTCCTATCTCTCACTTCATGCGAAGCAATACATTCAATCATAATAGTCGGCACTTTATGATCCCTAGAGTTATTATTTCATAAACTTTACGTTTTAACCAAATCAATCCCGAATCCAAAGCAACACCCACCAACCAAACGGGTCCTTAGTTGATAACCCGAGCAACGACCGGGTAATACTCTGGTTCTTTTTTAGTTTCAAATACAATAAAATACCTATACCTATATATTATACATATACACAATAATATAATACTTTTCATATACTGTATACTAGGTAGTATTAATTAATTTAATTATACATCAAATTATACCCTATCACCGATTCATCCCGCCCAGACCGATTACAAGCTACAAGGTGGTTGACCGCCCGACTACTGATTCGCGATTTTTGCAACATTGGATATGAACCTTTTGATATGACACTCTGATTATGATATGATATCTGACTCCCAGTTTCAAACCCGAGCCATTTCGCTATTCAAAGGGTTCCATGTCCGTGTCATTGATGCACCAATGGCATATATGACTCTAGTGTGGTTTACTGTCCTACATCTCACTTTATCTTTCGGGTCAACTGGATGCGGATACGCTTTAACAAACGTAGACCACTTAGGATAAATCCCGTCTGTAAGAAAATAGCAACGTTTTAAATAACGCTCGCGTAAAACAACTGAACTATCTAGAGCCGCTCCATTTCGGGCAGTAAGATACAACAGAGACTGATTACTTCAACACATTGATATTGTTGTTTGACCCGGGAAGTCGGAAAAACGAATGCCAAATCTACTTCATTTTTAGTTTCACATACAATAAAATACCTATATATTATATATACAATAATATAATACATTTCATATACTATATACTACTATTAATTAATTTAATTATAAATCTAATTATACTCTAAAAATTTGGGGAAAACTTACCCACCCACGTTCACATAAACCCGCTTAAAATTTTTGAGGAAAAATTCAGATTCATAAATAAGTTTTGGCGCTGCGAAAATCAAGCATATCTTTTCGGAAATCAAGTATTTGATTCGATTTTATTAATGGAAATCGTTTTTCACAGACGGTTAAAATCTCAATTTTGGTTTAGGGTTGTATGTGGGCAGCAAAACAAGGATTGTGGGTTTTCACTTTTGAATGAAGATCTGACTCAACAGGTAATGGAAACCTCTCTTGTTGTTATTATTATTGTTGTTGTTATTATTATTATTATTATTATTATTATTATTATTATTATTATTATTATTATTATTATTATTATTATTATTATAAACCATCACTTTTATTAACAATAAATAGGATTTTACAAGAAATTGGTGGGAAGTCGAGAAACCAACTGGGCCCCCACACCTCTAGCAATAGCGAAACCAATCCTATTAAAAATATGAACGGCAGCCCGCGCTCGAATGTCTTGAGTCATAGAGAAACGTCGAATACGTTTTAGAAGAGTTACCGCATCTTTCTCAAGTTCTCCAAAAGAGGAGAAAGAGAAGGGGAGGAACCCATATCCGATATCCACACATTTGGCCTCATACTTGATACGTTTACGTTGTGCAGCGTCAATAACCGCACGACCTGGCCTAAAATCAATCATACCAGATTGCGTCAAAGGCGACGACCCCGTAAGATCAACACAAACATCAAGCCCACCATCCCAAGAGTAAAGTAATATATCAGCTGGGCGCAAAGATCTATCCCTATCACCATAAAGCCCAATATCCACCTCCTTACGAGCTAAAATTCCGGACCGAGAACATATATCAACAAGAACATCACGCACAATATTATGCCGATGTTTAATGCCAACAATACCCACACAAGAAACCACGTGATTCCCGTAAATATCTCTAGTAAAAAGAGGAACACCCAGCCGATAACACAACACACAACGGTATGTCATTGTTATTGTTATACATTGTTAGTGTTTGTTTAACCTTTGTGATGAGTCTTAAGTATGGGAAATGGTGGGTTCGGGTATGTGTTTGGTTGACCTCTTGTGATGTGATCATAAGTGCTGCTTATTTGTGATGTGGTACAAGTTGTATTTTAGTTGCTCTGTTTAATTTAAATGAATGTTGGTATACCTGTGTAAAGTTTGCTCAAATGATTTGGGTAGTGATACTGATAGTCATTTGATATCAGTTTCTAGCTAATGTATTTCATTCTGTGACATGTAACTGAAGGATTTGAGTCTATTTTTGTTTGTAGATAATGTATTTCATTATGTGTCATGTAACAGATACTGATTTGATTTCAGTTTTGTTGTTCTCAAATGACTATTGTTCTTTGCAATCTCATAATAATTTTATTTGTTTTGTGCACCAGTAATGGAAAATAACAGGATGCAACGCCAAGTCACCACGAGAAATACGAATGATTATGAAATGTCCAGAAGGACAAGGATTCAAGAAAACCAACAGAGATTACAAGCTTTGGGAGTGAAAAATCTTGCTAAGTCTTTGACAAGTCTAGTAGAGAGTGACAAAACAAAGAAAAAGAAAAAGAAAAAGAAACCAACGGATACCGGTGAGAAAGATGCATATTATATGTCTGGTTCAGACTTTCATCTTGATGCTGAGGAAGATAACCTAGAAGAAGCGGCTACACAAACAAATAAAAAGGTACTAATAATAAATTTGGCTACTATATTTTCTTTATGTTTGTTTTCTAACAATTCTAGTTGCATGAAACAACACCGAAAATACATTGCACCAATGTCCATGACTAGATTTAAAAATTTAGCACAAAAACGAATGAGTGCTCCGAATGTCTCCCGTGGGCTAACATCTTCACAATCTCAATCGCAAAAGGGACAACAGATTGATACAGGGAGGGCAATACGTAGTAGGGTACAGGAGTCCGACCAAGTCCAAACGAGAAATGATCAACCAAATTCTGTCAAGAGAGGGAGATTAACTGCAACTGAGAGAAACTTAGTTGCAATTGACAACGATGATGACCACGGGGAGCGTGACTTGAGATCTGATGGTAACTATACATAAATTTCTAATATTATATATATGCTATTAAATTACTATTAAGTGTATATTCAGTTAACTGTTTTCGATGCTTACTTTTTTTTTTTTTTTTTTTTTTTTTTTTTTTAAATGTAGATAACAATGAAGACCTTTATGATGTTGAAAATGATGATATCGAAGATATACCTATGAATGAAAATATTGAACAACAAGCTACTTCAGAAGATGATGTAGATAAAGACATGGATGATTTGGAGAATGAGGATGATTTGGAGAATGAGAACGATTTAGCAAATGACGGCGATGATCTAGTCGGAGAAGAGATTCAAGCTCAGCATCCTGAAAATGAAGAAAACCATGAAGTTACACAAGCTCGAAATGAAACAGGTTAACATGGTCTACTTGATTGCATCGTTTTAAAAATCATATATCATATATTGTGTCATATAAGAAGAATATATAATAAAGTTAAATTAAAATAAGACAAAATACAACGCTAAGATATTGCCTCCATTTCAAATTATTTAGTATTTTAAATGTACACGTATCTATTGTAAATCATGTTCGCTTTTTGTAGTTCGGATTGTAAGCACAAGAAAGAAAGGACCAACACGTATGGCAAAAGTTTGGGCCCAAGAAAAAGGGGATAGAATTCCTATTTTAGTTAATGAACACGGACAACCTATTAACGACAAAAGTAGTCATCTGACTCATTTCATGGGAACCCTTTCAAGGAGTGGAAAGTATTGTCCGATTTATAAACCATGGAATAAAGTTGACGCCGAAAAAAAAAAAAAAAAAAAAAAAAAAAAAAAAAAAAAAAAAAAACTTTGCTTGAACTCTTAAAGGTACACAATGTTAAATTTGTATGTTAATGAATAAAGTATTTTTTTTCTAATGTGAGCTATTACATTTTTTAGACAAAATTTGATATTCCGGAAGCTGGAGAAAAATGGATATTGCAATCATTTGGGCGGAAGGTGAAGAACTGGAGGGCAAGAGTTAAGGAACACTACCATGATCCGTCTTTGTCAGTTAAGCAACAAATAAGCTCTAGGCCAAAGCAAGTGCAAAAAAAACAATGGAAGAAGCTTGTGAAGTATTGGAATAAAGAAAACACTAAGGTGTGAAATACTCTTCCACTTTAAATAACATTACTTAATTTCCCATTATGATATTTTACTTTCCTGCTGCATAGTTTAAGTGAAAAAAACAAGGCGAATCGGGCAAAAAAGAAGATGATCCAAAGAACCGGTAAAAAAAGTTATGCTCGCAAAAGGGAAGAGTTAAAGGTAAGTGTATGGAGAAAGTGGGATTGTTAATGTATCCTGTCCTGTCGATATCCACTGTTAATATTCATTTTCTTTTTATTCATAGACATCTTTGGGACGAGATCCAACTCGATTGGATCTTTTTAGTGCATGCTTCTCCAAAGATGGAAATACCAAAAATGATGACACTGCAAATGCGATTGTAAGTAATATGCTTTTATGTTTGCAAAAGTGTATTAATAGCAGAAGTTAAACACAATATGCTTTTTTTCGTAATACATGCCTTTCATATATGTTGTTCATGTTGATATAAAATGCAGGATAAAATGAAACGACTTAGTGATAATCTGCCCGAGGGTTCGATTGATAATCCTAGACCAGATGATATTTTTTCTACAGTTATGGGTAAAGATCGAAATGGTGATGCAGGAATGTATGGTCTAGGTGTTCGTGCTTCTGATGTTTGGGGTGTAATACCAAGTCGTTCAGCATGTCATAGAGAAAACAACGAATTGAAGTCTAGATGTGGAGAACTTACTAGTGAAAATGAAAAGTTACGAGCCCAGTTATCAGAGAAGAATGGGTCGACGGATAGTTCCATTGTTCCACCTCTTACATCACAACATTCTCCTGTTGTAACCAATGAACCTCCACGCTTACGGGTATGTTTCTATTATAAATCGTTCCTTTCTAGTTGTTATAGCTTATTTTATCC
Source organism: Artemisia argyi (assembly GCA_030686995.1). Lineage (NCBI taxonomy): Eukaryota > Viridiplantae > Streptophyta > Magnoliopsida > Asterales > Asteraceae > Artemisia > Artemisia argyi. Next base: position 127,989,619 of record CM060696.1, read on the forward strand.
TTGATAGCTAATGAACCTAGGCTACAAGCTTATGTATCAGTATTATAATTTAGATTGCTCATTTGCCTTTTAAATTTGTTAACTCAGTTATTAAGGGGTGTTTGGTTCTGTTTTGTTTCAACTGTGGTAGTTGCCTTTTCACTTGTTTATCTGCACACTCTGACCTCTTAGGTGATATTAGAACTAGTAAAACTATAAAACCAATGTTTGAACTAGAGAAAGTCAAAATCAAAGTACCTTCTCTCTCACAGTCCACTGTTGGGACCTGTGAGGATCAAATCTCACCCACTTGGTCTAAATCTTGTTCATGTATCTTAAATTAGTGATATCATAGCGTAAATAATCATAATTAGTGCATACGGATCAAACAAGTTTCATTAAAGTCAAAGTTTAAGTTCAAAATCAAAAAGTCAAAATGGTATGTTAGTCAGAAACTCAGATCTTGGGAGAATTTTTGTGAATTTTGTGTTGAGATTCAAGTCTTGAGATTTTTACATGTTGAAATTCCCCATCTAAGCTTTTAAATCCCACAGTTAGCTTATTTTTATGATTTTTTCTCTGGCTTAGGTGATAGTTTAAAGTAGCCTGCAGGGCTAACCATTGCCTTGCACCAGGGCATCAGCTCAAAACCCCAACTTTCCATGTGCCTTAGCTTCTTCATTAGTGGGCCACACAGTGAGCTTATTGGTTTTTTTGAAAGCCAATAAGCTCATCTATAAAGTTCAGGGCTTATTTCAAACTTTTGAGCTTATTAGATAGGGCTGCAGTTAGCTTTTTGTTTGTCCAATTCCACCCATACACTGACTGATCAGTGTTGACCACCCAAGTTCAAGCCCTCCTCAAGTGCTTATCTGTGGGACCCAAACCTTTAGTCCCAACTTTTTAGAAACCTCAATAAGTCACCTTTTCATATCAAGTCTCACTTTGGATCCCTGTCAACCTTAGTGGGACCCACAAGGGCTGCAAGGTTCTTGGTTTTGGCCTGTTTGGCCTGTGATATTTGGTCAAGTGCTTATTCTGGTCTATAGCTTATTCCTTTAGCTTATCTGTTAGTTTTTAGCTTAATCTAGGTACAACTCATGTAGTTACAGCTTATTTAGCTTATTGTAGCTTATTTGTAACTTATTTAGTATACACCAGCCTCCATACCTGCAGTATTACACTGATCAATTTTTGACCTCCTTTGTATACCCCAGCCTCCATACCTGCAGTATTACATCTGTTTAACCTAATACATGTGTCTGACTATAAATTGATAAATGTTTGTTGAAAGCTGAAATCTAGGTCGGAGATGAAGTTGTCCTTAAAAGCATTCTAAACTCAACCGAGACTGTAGCAAAAGGATAGGTGAGGAGCTTGAACCCAAATGATATAGTTGGTGGTACAGAGATTGGACGAGGATGGTGTGAGGTAAACGTTCAAGTACCAACAAAAATAGATGAAATGTTGGTGAGACCATATGGGTTATTTGCCACAATTGAAGACTGTGTTGGTGCAACCATAGCATGGCCTTGTCCCTTTATCTCGGTATGTCTTTGTTAATCTTGTGATACCAATAATTTTACTAACATGGAGCTTAATGCTTATACATGGGTGTTTATTTCTAGGTGGTCCGTGAGGATTGAGAGAGGATGCATGATGACCACGGACTAAGCTTCTTGTTGCTTTAATTTATTGTTTAATGTTACAAGACTTTATGTTAGATTCTGTCTACCTTATTTATGTTTAGTGCTTTTGTTATGACAATTGCTAATTTGAAATACAATTTCGTTTTATTCATTTAATATTTAGTTGATGTTTTATTCATATCGTAATAATAGAGTGTGCATGGTGAAAATAGCGTCCTGTCATATGACTTGTCAGGACTTTGAAAGTGTCCTATTAAACTTATTAACCTTCCTAACAATTAATTTAATATTGTAAAAGTGTCCTAATATGTTGTTATTAGGACGTTATTTAGGTTGTTAATAGACATTTTATACGACCAAAAAATTGGTTTCATAATCTTCTTTGAGATATTAAAACCCTTTTCTTGCTGCTAAATTAGCTATAATGTTATATGATAAGCGTCCTAACAATTATCTTTTAAGTACGCTTGTATGTGTATCAAAAGATTAAAATTAGGTAACAACGTTTTACAACATTGTAAAAGTGTCCTAATATGTTGTTATTAGGACGTTATTTGGTTGTTCATAGACATATTATGCAACCATAAATTTGGTTTCATAATCGTATTTGGGATATTAGGAGCCTTTTTTTGGTGTTAAAGTAACTATAATGGTATATGATAACCGTCCTAAGAATTAACATTAAAGGACGCTTGTATGTGTATCAAAAGATTAAAAGTAGGTTACCACATGTTAGAACATTGGAAAAGTGTCCTAATATGTTTTTATTAGGACGTTATTTGTGTTGATTATAGACCTAAAATGCGACCATAAAATTGGTATCATAATCTTATTTGAGTTATTAGAACCCTTTTCTTGGTTGCTAAAATAGCTATGATGTTACATCATAAGCGTCCTAACAATACTTTTAAGGACGTTTTTATGTGTCTCAAAAGATTAAAAGTAGGTAATCGCATGTCAAAACAATGTAAAAGTGTCCTAATATGGTTTTATTAGGATGCTATTTGGGTTATTCATAGGCATATAATACGACCATAAAATTGGTTTCATAAGGGTTAGGACGCTTTGGACCTATTACAACCGCCTTACATGAAACGCTTTCATCCTTGGTCCTATTAAATGAAAGGTCCTAAAAAGTACCATTTTATGACGCTTATGGGGGTCTTAAAAAGTCACTTTTCTTGTAGTGAGAATTGGCTGGTGAATCTGCATCTCCCGGCCAACCATAAGCAGATTCTTGAAGGTGTCTTTTACGTAATGTGGTGGCTTTTATGGTTGTATCGTAACAAGGTAATTTTTGAGTCAAATGTTCCATCGAAGGCGTTGTTATTTGAAGATGTAGTTTCCAAGTCTTTCATTTGGTCTCGATATAGATGTAAAGCCTCGTTTAGTTGGGATGACTGGCTTAAAACCCTCATCTTGTCTCTTTGTAATTGCTAGCTTCTTGCTAATTTTGTTTTTTTTAATAAAATAGCCGTTCAAAAAAAAAAAAAAAAAAAAAAAGTAAATAAAATAGTTGGTACAATCTTACACGAACATGGGTTAAAAGCAAATGTAGGAAAAAAAAAAAAAAAAAAAAAAAAAACTTACGGGTACATACGGGTTGGCTAAAAACCTAATAAGAAACAAAGTTTAACTCTATATATTATCGGGTTCGGGTTAGACAACCCAATAACAATTCGTTACTTGTTTGCACCTCATCATGTAACTTTTATCAGGTTCGAGTTAGGTCGGGTTGACCTGACGACCTAGTTGACGTACACACCCCTAAATGTGCTGCCTATGGTAATGGTAGATATATGAGACTTTTTAGGAGTTGGCCAGTGGAATAAGCACTACTGAGCATAAATGTTATATAGTCGATATTTTCATTAGATCAATACTTGTAAGAAAATATAAAAAGATTTAGTCCTGGGTCTTAAATATGTAATGCTTGATTTCAGATATAGTTAAGTTAAAAAAAATACTTGAACGATTGAAATGCTTCTAAAATATAAAATGCAAGAATTTGATTAGAATAGAAGCTAGTTACGATTATCATATTGAGGATTATAAGTGAAAACTTATGCATAAAAACATGGCTGGTATTTTTTGGATCATCATGATGTTTTTGTCCCTCACAACTTTCATGTTTCATGCCAACACCATTCTCTATGTTTAAACATAACTAAAAGTGATGATTGTGCTAAAGTTTTCTTATAGAATCGCATAGCGAAAAGGAGCTTAAAATCAGACCAATCCGTGAGGTGTCATGATTGCAATGTATAGCAAATATTAAGTTTGTGCCTAGTTGGTCTCGCTTCATGAAAAATTTAGGATAAAGTGAATAAGATGAATCCTTATTTCAAGAAACAGAATATATTTATTTCAGCTTTTTAAAATCTATAATAAATACACTTAGTACGCATCTCCTTTTATTTAATCTCTAAACGTTACCTTTAATTTGGAACTTTTAAGGCTTTAGGTCATTTATATATACTTAAATAATACAAGTTAAGTGGACATGTTCTCCAAAATGCTTGAATTGGCAGAAAATTCTGATCTCCTGCATTCTTTTTGGGTAGTGATTGATCACTTCTTTAAAGATCTAGCTCTAGTCAATGAGTATTTAGTTAAGTAACATTTAGCAATTAAGAGTTGAGATTGAATCGGTGACCTCTTTCTTCAAAGTCTTCAACTGATTTTTTTATAAGGAAGTGATACGGCAATGCCTCAATGGTGAGTTAAGCAGGTGTGCAATAAATATGTAACTAATTAGGAGGTGTTTCTTAAATTAATTGGTTTGGAGTGATATCTAGTTTAATATTTGAGAGAGAGATGTTTTTGAGGACCTCCCCAATAAGAGAAAATAAAGATTTGAGCCTATTTCTTAAGTGAAAAAAAGAAAATAAAATTTATAAGTGCTTAACTAGAAAAATATCAAATTGTTAGCAAAAGAGTTACAAAAGAAATTGAACTACGTATGCTTAGTTAATAGTGCAAAAATGTGTATAAAAACTATGTATTAACGACATATTCGAAGTTATCAGTGTAAAAATGATGTATTAAGTTACTAAAACTAAGGGTCCGTTTGGATTCCTACTTTGGGATGGATTTGAGTATGATTTGACAGTAGTGTAATGTTTGGTGTGATGTTGGCATGGTCATCTTTGGCATTGATGCCTAATTTGGATACTTTTGGCAATCCCAGGCACCCTAGCTGGGTTTTTAAAATATATATGATTATTTGATTTATAGGAAATCGAGCATCAAATTTGAGCCACATGCTATTGCCTTTTTTAATTACAAATCTTTTACTACCACACATTTCTTTATTCTTTTTTTTTTCTTTCTTATTTTTTAATTCAAAGTAAAATTTTTTAATTTTAAAACAATAAATTATTTATATTATAATATATTTTCTCTCTCCTACATCAAATCCAAATCTAAATCCTAATTTACAACTTTACATTCAAATCCAAATCCTAATCTAAACTCATCTACAAACCAAACGGGCCATAAATATAATAAGCACACATTCCATTTATTTAATTATCTATGATGTTTTATAAGCATAATACATAACTGCGTAACTATTAAAGAGATAATTATTTAAAAATATATTTAACTTATCTACTATTTATGTGTTGTGTATACGTATTTAACTTTCATTCTTGCTATTGTATATGTTAACATTTTAGTTTCGACATTTTTTTTTTAATTTTATTTTATCTTTATGTTTATTTTAAATACAGTATTGACAACGAAGAATAAAATGATCATTTTACATGAATAAATTATAAATATACCAATGTCAAAATTCAAAAAAGTACGTATATACAGTAGCAAATTTTTTTTCTTGCTACACAACATTCAACTAAATTCTAAGGGATAATACTATACGTTGGTTTAGATTTAGTTTTTATAAATGAGAAATACACAAAACTGTCTCTTGTCGTAGACACTACAAAGCGACAACGTTGTTGCTATTAATAATGTCGTTTCTACCATACAAATGTTTGGTCGGCACATTTTATAATCCACATTCCACAAGCCTCCACTACATTAAATTATTTTAACCAAAATTTTATTTTGCCTCCTTTTGAAAATTAACAAAGTCGCTTTCTTGCTTTCGCACAAATAATCAAAAGTAATACCGAAAATACAATTTTAAACAGGCTCTTAGGATTGTGTATAATCTAGCCTATGGGTGCAACTAAATCGAGTTAGTGTAATGTAGTTGTGTATAATCTAAACAGGGTTTAAACAAAAGCATGAAACTGAGCAAATTTACTAGACGTGTCAGACTTATTAAGCAAAAGATAAATCCAAACTTAATGAGAAAAATGATCTAAAAACAAAACATAATACTTTATTCCATTAATACTCGAAAGTGAGAAAGTTCATAAATCCGAGTGAACAATATCTAAAGGAGAATCAACAATAGAATCCGAACTCACAAATGAAAGTCTCACGTGTTTACCAAGCTGACAAGCATGGCAAAGCACCGGAAACATCGTTTTATTACACATAATACTATTACTAGAAATAAGAGACCGTAGCATCATGATCGCGTTAGTGAATAAGATGAATTTAATTTCCTTTTATCTTTTGGTATAGCTTTAAGTAGAACCATGATCGTGTACATCATATTTATTTAATATATCGCTATGACTGGGTTTATTTTTGTTGTGGTTGTTGTGTGTGCCTGTGTGGTCATGTATGCTTTCTCTAACAACCCATAAAATATTGTCTGAAATTTTTTGAACCGAAACGTATACTTGATGGTTGTTACAAAGAGTGGTTTTAATGACACGTGAGAAGTTGCACAAACATGAATGCGGTGAGGGTCATATTATAAATATGGCAACTCCGCTCCCACTGACGTAATTCACCCCACTACTACTAACGTTTATTAAAATCTTTGCATTTTGCCCCCAGTCACTTACTAAGGTCTTGTACAAATAGCCCATGTAGTTTGGCTATAGCATTTCCAATGCCCCATTAGTTACCTTCAAGATAAGTAATATGCATAGGTTGGTCTTTCACCATTGTATATGACATTGAACCAATGTCAACCTACTCCTAGCTTGAATCATAGACATGCCTCCTAGTTGCAACGTAAAAAAGAAATACACACGTTGATTGCCCGAATAACCATAAACCACTTTCCCTCTCAAAATAGGAACACGTTAAAGCACAAGTTTATGGCTATAAATGCTTCACACCAACTTCAATTTGCGCATTTGGTATAGTTCATATAAATCCCCCGAGAAGCTTTGTTCTCGTGAGTACTTCAATTGGTACAATAGAGCTTCGTCACATGTCTAATCACGCAATATAGCTAACCATTTCATATATTATCTCAAACCCAAAGCATACAAGCTTGTTTGCTAGGCTATAATATTACAACAATCTTTTTATTGACACATACGAGATTCAAACTTGAAGAAGTACCTAAAATTAATGTTTTATATGCAATATCATGCATAAATCCGGGCCATGGAATCCAATGATTCCTATTCAATATGATTTTAATTTTCTTTATTTCGGAAGTTCGTATTATCGCTTGAACTTAGATAATTATAAAAGGTTTTCGCCATGTTTGATAATTGAAGTTCGTAAACAAACTTTTCAAAAAAGCGAATATCGTCAAATTGACGTCTCCAATATTGCCAAAACAAATAATGAATTTAGGGGTATTTTAAAGTTGTAGTTTATGAATACCATACATTGCCAATGATTTATCACTGAGTCGGTTTAAGATACATACTCAACGAAAAACATAAGACAAAAACACATAACTCTTATATAAAATAAAAAAAGTCAACATTCGACATTGCTCGTCCCGTATATATGAAATTGCTCGTTGATAAAATTATGGGGTTTAAGTTGGGGTATATATAAAATTGCACCTTGAAGAAAAAAAAAAAAAAAAAAAAATCTCCTCTATAAATCCTAAGGGGAACATATAAACACTTACCAAAACTTAAAGGCACCCAAGTGCAATTCCTATCTCCAAAATCCACAACAACGTTAACCCATGACTCATACCTTTAAACTCGTGCCACGTGTCCACACTTCACTAGCCATGATGACTCCCCAATCCCTCCCCTTCATATACTCTGTTTATATCAAGTCACATATCCATTTCACTCTTTCAAATTCATCAACATAACAATCCATCAGTCATACCCAAACCCCTTTCTTAGAAAAAAAAAGAAACCATTACATTTTTATAAAAAGATAGCACCTCTTTTTTTATAGTATTTTAAACTTTCTTGAAGAAACTTTAGTTTTCATGATTTGGGTTTTCATTTTATAGAAAAAGATTCAATTTTGTGATTTGGGTTTTTTATTTCATTCCAAAATACCAATTATCAAGCCAAAAGTTTTATTTTTTTCTTAAAAAAAAATAGATGTCAAGAACACAATCATCAGTGCTCCGGAGCACTGTTGACGTGTCACCTATAAACCCCGTCATCATGTTACGTGGCAACCCACCAACACGTGGTAGGTTCGAGATGTACTATGATGACGGAGTTGGGTCGGGTTTAAGACCTTTACCCGTTAGTATGTCTGAATTTTTATTAGGGTCGGGTTTTGATAGGTTATTAGAACAATTAACTCAAATAGAAGTCAACGGATTAGGGTCGGGTCGAGTTGACCCGAGCCAACCCGCGTCAAAAGCCGCGATAGAGGCACTAGAAACTATTGAAATAAAGGAAAATCATATAGCAAGTGATTTGCATTGCGCGGTTTGTAAAGATGTTTTTGAGTTAAAAAACGAAGTTAAGGAAATGCCGTGTAAGCATTTGTACCATACGGAATGTATTATTCCGTGGTTAAGTTTAAAAAACTCGTGCCCAGTGTGTAGGCACGAGTTGCCATCAAACAATAACGATAATAATGAAAATGAGCCTTCGGGTTTGACCATATGGAGGTTGCCAGGTGGCGGTTTTGCAGTGGGTAGGAGCGGGCGAGAGAGGGATATTCCAATTGTTTTTAATGAAATGGTTAGTAGATTCGATAGTGATGGAAGCCCGGTTCGGGGTTTAAGAGGGAATGGTGGATTGAGGCGCGTTTTTGGTGGTGTGTTTTCGTGTTTCAGTGGTGGTGTAAGAAGGAGGGGTTTGAGTTCAAGTTCGAGTTCAAGTTCGGATGATGGTGTGAGTAATAGAAGTAGGTTTATTCCGGCTTTATTTAGTAGCTCGTCAAGGCGAGAAAGGCCGTGGGCATTTGATGTAAATAATAGGCCTCAAGTGTGGTGAATGGAACCATTTTCTTTTTGAGTTCATTTTGAATTGAACTATATTTTTCAAGTTTTTGTTGCAATTTTTTTGGTATGTATGTATCATTGAATCCACATGATTGCCTTATTTTCTTCATTGATACTTGTTCATGGAAACAATTTGGATATAACCAGCAGTTTATTTGGTTTATGTGATGGTTGTGAGTGGTAATGACAATGGGCAGTATGACTGTATGAGATCTTTTAATTTGTGTTCGAATGTTTTGGGTCATGTTTATCATTCATCAAACAGGCCACCACACTCGACACCTATCTAGAATCTAGAATTCTAGATTGGTTACAACACTGGTTTATGGCTGCTTACTGAACTTGCAAGTTGCAACATAAAAATTGTGATAATTGGACCCTCAACTATCGGGCCATTAAAGCAATGAACTCGACCCTAAAATCTTTTGAGCTTCCACTACTCTATAGCAAAAAATTGCCTAGCGGAGAAAAAGTTGCCAGAAGATGCCACCAAAGACATTTATATAAGTTAACAGTATCAAATAACAAGCTCATTTTATACCTTAAAACTATTAAAACTCCCTGATGATAGCTAAAAGAACTTGGTACACGTCTATCTAGCCTTTTAATGTGCAAAAATATTAGGCCCTTTAGTTCATACAACACGTAAAACATAATCTCTTTAACACGGTAATAGGAGAACAGGAATATGAAGCATTTGTTAACACAAGTTACTTGTATAGGTCACTGTCATTGGAAATGGAAAATGCTTCACTATTGTTTATCTAACAATATCTCATTTACAAAGTTAGTAAAAGAGGGTGAAACTTTAAAAAACATTGTTTATTACCGAGTAGTCTATTATATTATGTAATATCACATGTGATATTATAGTTAAATCATATATGATATGTAATAGGCTTTTTCTAAAATGTGCCACCATGACATTTGTTAAACACATTTAATAAACTTAAATTAACATGTTTAAATGTCAATTTTCAATAATAATTTTTTTAAATTTCTACTAATTACCATGATTAACTTTGTATTATTTAGAAATATATTTATTTTAGAAAACAATTTACTTCATTTAACACTTCTAAACAAGCGTCATGGTGGCACAATTAGAAAATTCCTATGTAATACCACATGTGATATGTATGTGATATCACATGTGAAATTAGTGTTAAATCACATATAATTTTTTCATGAAAATTTCAGCAAAAAAAAAAAAAAAAAAAAAAAAAAAAAAAAAAAAAAAAAACGTGAAAAACACGAAAAAATATAATTTTGTCGAAAGTATATCAAAGTTCCTATCTATAAAAAGATAATTAAATGCTCGTAGTAACGGTATATTTTTTTCGTTTAACGATTAACGATTTGAAATTTGAAAGATTAAAATTTGAAGAAATAATAGGAAAGTGAGTTTTTTAAATTGTTTGTATCTCATCAATTAGATCAAATAAGGATGAATAGTAGAGACTAATCCTTGATATGTAAAAAAACTTTGATCCTCAAATGATCTTAAATGTATAAATTATACTTTTATAAAATTTGTGATGTCAACTCACGTGTGAGTTAGATTCGAATTTCAACTTGCATGTTTGTTATTTTTATGTTTTAGTAGATTGAAATTTGAAAATGTTTCGTTTTCATCGTATTGGGCCAATTGTGGTCGTAAGTCATTGGGCCCAAATTTATGGTTACCAGGGGTGTTCATCGGTTCGGTTCTCGGTTAATTGGTTTATTCGGTTCGGGTTGTTCGGTTAAAATTTTTTTTTGGGTGTTATAGGTCAAAACCGAAAACCGAATTTTGTACTTGAATTTCACTATTTATAATTTTTATTTAATTTGGCAAAAAAATTATTTCAAGCATAAAAAAATGTTTTTTATATTAGTATAAAATTTTAATAAACATTTTTTATATATAAAATAATTTAAATATATATATATATATATATATATATATATATATATATATATATATATATATATATATATATAAATTCGGTTTTTGGTTCAAATAGCAAAACCCATATCCAAACCGAAAACCGAATTTTTAAATCGGTTCTGTTCGGTTTTAACAAGTTCGGTTCGGTTTTCGAATTGTTCGGTTCATTACCCGAACCATGAACACCCCTAATTGTTACATGAAAAAAAAAATAAATAAATAATAAAAAACGATTCTTTTTTCCCAACATTTTCCCAACAATATATCTTTTTTCCCAACATTAATCTATACTAGTTACAGGGGTATTCATGGTTCATGTAATAAAGTGAATAAACCAAAAAATGAACCGAATCGAACTGAAAAAAACCAACCAAACTCAAAACTGAACCGAACCGAATTAAAAATTTGATTTTCGGTTTAAATATGATTTTTGCTATCATAACCGAAAACCGAATTTCTATAAATATAGATATATTTTTATATATTCATATATATATATATATATATATATATATATATATATATATATATATATATATATATATATATATATATATATATATATATATATATATATATATATATAAAGAGCATTAGATTTTTATCCAAATATAAAAAACATTTTTATGTTTGAAATAATTTTTTTGCCAAAAATCTATATAATTAAATTAAAAAATATATAAATGGAGTAATTCAAGTAAAATTAGGTTTTCTTTTTTGACCCATAACTAAACCGAAATTCGGTTCGGTTCGGTCAAAAATATTTTCGGTTCGGTTTTCGGTTATGACAAAAAAAATAACCGAACAACCCGAACCGATGAACACCCCTAACTAGTTATAATGCCCGCGCACGTGAAGGTCTTTTTTTTTTTTTTTTTTTTTTAATAAATTTTTTGAATAATATATTTTTATTTATTAAAAACCAAATAATTTAATCTTTGTTTTGTTTGATTTATGCTTTTAATTATAGTTTTTTATTATTAAAGATAATCATTTAAAAAGTTTAATCTTATTGTTAGTTGCATCTTATTTATATTTTTTGTATTTATCTTCTACTAGGGCTGAGCATCGGTCTAAATCCGATCAGACCCGAACCGAACCGACAAAACCGAAAACCGAACCGACAGGCCGTCGGGTCGGGTCGGTTCGGTTTTTCTGTTGGGCCGTCGGTTCGGTTCGGTTTAGGCGTATTTAGGTATGTTTTTGTCGGTTTTGGGCCGAACCGAACCGACCCGAAACCAAAAACATGTAAAACATGAAACCGAAACCGAATCGATGGGCTGTCGAGTCGGCTCGATTTTTGTCGATTCGGTCGGTTTTGTCGGTCCGGTTCGGTTTTGAACCTTTGATACTCAGCCCTATATTCTACTTGTGTAGTATATCAACAAAACGATTTTATAAATTTATACATTAAAAAATAATAATTAAAATATTACCTAACAAGGAAATAACCTTTTATTGATATACGAAAGTCTTCATTTAAGATTTTGTTTTATTATACAAAAGATCACTATATTTGTATTACGTATAAAGTATTTTAAACCTTCTCTCTTAATTCTTTTAAGATTTTCAAAAATAAATTTTAAACAAGTACAATCACTAAGTACTAGGTACTAAGGATGACACCCGTGAGTAATGGGTAATGGACATGGGTAACACTAACCCATCACCCGCCTTTTTTCTTTTTTTTTTCACCAGCTACCCGCTAGTCACCCGCAAATTGGTACAATTTTCTACACCATATCAATTTGTCAAATACCAAGTTTACAAAACACTTAAACATATATCTCAAACTGGCAAATTAAACCTCATTAGACCAAATCAGAGTAATATTAGTTCATTTCATGAGATACACTAAAATAGTTTAAAATTTCGTTAACAAACCACAAGGTTCCAGTCACTTGACCCTATTAACATCCTAGTTCTTTAATAATTTACAAACAACCTTACAATTATTTACTGTGTTTTCTAAAGATTTGTGTATTATTAAATAGATACCAACAACCTTAAAAATATTTAAGTATTATGCTAAATTTTAGTTTAAGATAAATGGGTTCACGGGTACACCCATGAGTATTTTGACGGGTACCCTACCTATTTGTGTTTTAAATTGGTGTCATGGGTTCACCTGTGACGTGTATAAGCTACCCATCATCCGCCCGCCACCAATCAATGGTACAAATTTTCACCCGCAACCCACCCGTGGGTAAAAATTGACAAGGTTACCCACCGGGTACCCGTAGTTTACTGGGTTTTTCTCGCCCATTGTCATCCCAACTATGTACTATTAATTGATACATGAACAAATATAAATAATTTGACTGGTCAACATCTAATTAACATTATAAATGAAAAATACAAGATAATAATCATACAATACAAACCAATATTGCACAAAATGCATTCTCATTTTCAAGATTTGTCATTATCCTCAATTTTTACACTACTAGTAATGAAACCATATGGTATGGTCAGTCTCCTCAAACCAAAAGCACCCCCCCCCCCCCCCCCCTAATAGGACGAAATGGAACATGCCCCCTCCTCCTAAATGTGAAAGTTTTGGTCTTTTGCACAACTGAATGAATTGTGCACAATTGGTATACCAAAAAATAATAATAGTAGTAAGAATAATAAAATAAATAAATTCAAGCCATTGGGGACTAAAAAAAATTAATTAAAATTTTTATCTTTCAAATACCCTACTACTTATCCATTTTTATACACGCTCTCAACCCCAAACCTTTTTATATACACACTTTAACTTCTCAAACCAAAAAACAACTTCTCACTATAAAAAATCTTACGGATTGTTCTCTTCCACGTACTATCAAAGAAATCAAAGCTAGTGTTCATAAACAAATTGATGAAGATACTATTCGTATGCAAACGCTTATCGAGTTAGCTGTGCAGTTTGACAAAGCGAGCACATCTAAAGATGATATGAGAGAAAGCATACAAGAAATCAAAGACATTCCCTCAGAAAAACGTGATCGGATTGACACTTTCCTAAAAGAATATTTTTGGAAAGATTTCAATATTTATAATGAGTTGTTTACAATAGCGGGTTTGGGTATTATTAAATATATACCAACAACTTTAAAAATATTTAAGTATTATAATAAATTTTAGTTTAAGATAAATGGGTTCACGGGTACACTCATGAGTATTTTGACGGGTACCCACCTATGTGTATTTTAAATGGGTGTCATCAGTTTACCTGTGACGTGTATAAGCTATCCGTCACCCGCCTGCCACCAGCCAATGGGTACAAATTTTTACCGACAACCCACCTGTAGGTAAAAATTGATGAGGTTACCCACCCATTTATGTGCGGGTACTTGTATGTTACGAGGTTTTTCTCGCACATTGCCATCCCTACTAGGTACTATTTAATTGATACATTAACACATATAAAAAATTTGACTGGTCAACATCTAATTAATGTTATTAATAAGCATCCCATAAATGAAGAATACAAGATAATAATCATATAATACAAACCAATATTGCACAAACTGCATTCTCATTATCAAGATTTGTCAATATCCTCAATTGTTGGACTACTAATAATGAGACCATACGGTATGGTCAGTCTCCTCAAACCAAACGCCCCCCCCCCCCCCCCCCCCCCCCCCTAAGAGGACGGAATGGAACATCCTAAATTTGAAAGCTTTTGTCTTCTGCACAACCGAATGAATTGTGCACAATTTGTATACTAAAAATAAATAATAAAAAGAAAAAGAAAAGTCTAGCCGTTGGGGACTATAAAAGAATAAATAAAATTTTTTTACCTTTTAAATACCCTACTACTTATCCATTTTTATACATACTTTCAACCCCTATCCTTTTTATTATACACACTTTAACTTCTCAAACCAAAAAACAATTTCTCTTTTCCAAAAATCGTATGGATTGTTCCCTTCCACATACCATCGAGGAAATCGAAGCTGGTGTTCAGAAACAAATTGATGATGATAACATTCATATGAAAAAGTTTATCGACTTAGCCGTGCAGTTTGGCGAGCACATCTAAAGATGATATGAGGAAAGCATACAAGGAATGCAAAGACATTTCGCAAGAAAAACGTGCTTTGATTGACACTTTCCTAATGATTACGAGATTCCTAATGATTTGTTTACAATAGCGTGACAAATACAAAATCAAACTAGTGATAAAATTATTTGAATGTATGCTAAAAACAAATAGGACGATTGTGTTTTTTCTTTTCGTGTAACGTTTGTTAATTTACGTATTATAATTTGTATTTCTATTTGATCAAATGAAAAATTAGTGTTTTTTAATTATTATTGTAATGTTTTTTAATTAAAAAAATATATTCGGTCACAAGTGCAGTCCTCATTCTACGAGCATTTGGTCTGTGTTTAGTTTAGAAGAGAGAAAGATGAGTCGACACTGACATGACGAGGTTGTTTATTCTCTTTTGTGGTCATTGTTACTATTAGTCTTACACATTTTGGCAAAATAGACAAAATATATTTCTTGAAGTAAAATGCTAACAGCAGCCCTTAGTGCTTTCGATTACAACAATTTTCTCATAAAATTCGCTAATATTAAGACATAATGAGAAACATGCTCCGCATTTTTTGCTAAAATGACCATTAAGAAGAGTGAATTGAATTTGTGTGTAAGAAATTTTTGAAGATGGTTAATAATTTTGGATGATTTTGAATGATTTTATTTAGACATTGTTTATTGTAAAAATCATATTTATGGATCTTTTTAATAATGTATAAAATATAATGTAATCACGTTGTATTCTACCTAATAGTGACATAATTTGACCTACATTCATAAGATTACCAACTAACGCTATTAAATTGCTACACAACATCCCGTAGCGCACTTTACACTTTTTATATCAATAAGTTTGGCATTGCTTAAAGTTACTCAAAACTAAAATTATCGTTGTCCGTAAGGTCAATGTAAGAAAAATATGAAATTAATAAAACTTAGCTGAAAAATATGAAATTAAAAAAAACAGCTGAAAATTATGAAATTAAAAAAACTTAGCTGAAAATTATCCGTAAGGTCAATGTAAGAAAAATGTGAAATTAAAAAAAATTAGCTCAAAACTAAAATTATTGCTACAACGTCGCCGCAACGCGCGTGTGCCCCGCTAGTAATTTCTAAAAATTCATGCATAAACTCTATTATATATATAAGAAATTATATTCCAACTTATTTTTTTTAGTTTTTAGTTAGTTTATAGTTGATGAAAATAAATAATCACGCAACTATAAAAGTTTGTCGATATAATTTTTTTTGCTAAGCACGAGTATTCGTCTAGTCTTGCATATATATATTTGGATCACCCATACTTCCATAGTAGGAAAAACATTCGTTTAAATTGTCTTGAATGACCCCTACTACCGCTAGAGTTGCTTGTTCCAGGTAATTGTATTTGTTTTCGTAGTATCTTTGTCTTAGCAATTTTTATTTTACTATACTAATCGCCGTTCAAGAAAAGTGTAGAATTTAATCTGTCACACCAACTTTCTTCACGCAAGAGGAAACATGAAAAAATTCGGCCTTTCAAATTAGTTACTTCACGCAAAAAGAAACTTTATATCAATACATTCTTCTATGTGCGGAAACATGATTTTTTTTTTTTTTATTATTTTTTAAATCAATATTCGATTCACGCTTATAAGCGCAACAATTTTGTACACGTTTAAAAAGAGCAAACATTTTTTATTTTATTATTATTTTTTTTAACGGCTTTACACAACGTATTCTCTTGAAGCAATGTTTTTTCTTCCAAGAATTCTAGAACAAACTTTTTTCAGCTAAATCTCCACACTTGTGACTAAAAGGCTTAAGCAAAGTACCTAAAATTCAATAATTTCAACTCCTAAAAACTTTATTAGACAAAAACCAAAATTTCCACAGTACTATTAACTAAGAAATGTAAGAAAGGTACCTAAAATTTCATAATCCAGAAACAAGAGCGTGGACCGAATAGCCTAAATCTACTGAAATATATTGGTTAACTAGATTCAAAATTTTGTGTGTATGACCGAGTTAATTGTGTGTGTATCCACGTGTGAGGATTGTTATCTAGGTAAAATTAAGTGATACGTGAGTGAGAGTAAGAGGGTGTTGTCACAGTGAGGTGAAAATGGATGAGAGTTATTTTAGGGTTCACCATTACACCTAAAGTCCTAAACTAGCCTTTGGACCCCGACATCCCAAGCATGCCAAACTGGGCGAACTTTAGGATATCAAAAAAAAAAAAACTTAACATGTGCGCGCTTTAAACAGGTGGGGGTGGAGTTAGCCGGTATTTCGGCCCCAAGAAATCAAATCAATTGTGTTTGTTGGGAGGTTGTCGATACCCCACCATTGCTTTACAGAGAGCCAAAGATTCATTCCTAGCAGTTTCACAATCGACATATATATATGATGAGTAGATTCATTAGGACATCTATAATTTGATGCACATTTACAAAAATGTGAACTTTTTTACTCTTTTATATTTACTGTTAGACTGGCTTGCTAAGGTCACCGAACCCACCACTTCCACGTAAATGCCACATTATCATTCAACACACTACCAAACAGGTGCTATGGTCACCACCAAACAAAAAATATAAAAATACCTCATTTTATACAAACATACACCACAAATTTCAGTTACAAATGCTGCAACAACAACAAAAAAAAAAAAATTAAAAAAAAAATTAAAAAATAAGGGGGGGGGGGGGGGAGGGTGGGGGGGGGGGGGGGGGGGGGGGGGGGGGGGTGGGGGAATGTTTGGTAGTGCAGAACATGCACCAAACGAGTGCAAAAAAGGTGTAGGGATGGTGCATGGTTGGGAGGCCTTTGCTAGGTTGCTATGGTGTTGGCACCACGAGTTCTCTATGTTAATGGTTGCATCCATAGCTTAAACTTCTAAGCACCCAAAATATCTAGATATTTAAGGCCCTGATTATGTATAGATACACAAATTTCAGTTACATATGTTAACTTATTTTCAAAACTCAAACACACACACACACACACACACACACACACA
>CM060696.1:128007971-128023368 GCA_030686995.1 Artemisia argyi
AAATGTATCTAATGCAAGTCGTTGCATCTCAAATGCGTGATTTTGATCACTTGTTACCACTTCTTATTTTAATTTACTTCTTACTGGATTCCTACTATCTATATATATATATATATATATATATATATATATATATATATATATATATATATATATATATATATATATATATATATATATATATATATATATATATTATATATAATAATAATAATAATAATAATAATAATAATAAAATTATTGACTCGATGGCTACTAAGATATGATTAAGGATATTCCTGTTAATATGATTGGTCCACTTATCAAAATGATTTGTTGATTTTAAGATCAAGAAAAGTATCATGCCATACCCTTAAGCATAACTGTAGGTTGATTTATAAGGCTATAGATACTAAGAGCTCATGGAACAGTGGCGCCATGGCGTGACTTATGGTGCGAGAACCCACACAACTGCTCGCGTTATAGGTGGCGGCGCCGTGGCCACCACCCATATTATCCGCCTCATTTTTTTCTTCTGTTGATTTTTTATAATAACGAATATCGTACTTTAGTCTATTTATGGATTTACATAGATATGTATCCGAGAATGAAAATTTCTACCAAATATGACTCGATGTCTCGATTAAGCCCAACATTTGCTCAGTTCTCTATAATTTTTAAAGGGGTGTTTCCAAGTTACGTATAGCTTGGAGAACTATCTGCAGTATAGAGTGAACTTCAAAACATTCTGCCTTATATGACCCGACCCAATAGATTAGTTTCACCATTTTACCAATATAGTATGTACCAAACTTACTGAAAAGATGCTTGAAATTTGCTTCTTTATGTGCGTGTCTACTTATTTTTCAATTCTATAACACTTTTGAGGGTTTCCGAAAAACTATTTGTTAGTGCAAATATTACGATATTTAATCTATACAATCTCGTTTGTTTTGATTGATGACAAATGTATAACGTGATACATAACGTAAAATGTACAAGTTACTTGTAATCATATTTTGTCTCAACATACATTCAACACCTCTCGACGTCTCGAGTCCTCGTATGCTACAACACAGGTTCGTACATGTTTGTTATGTGGCATTATGATCAAACCCCTTGACCAACCATTTAGAATGTTTAAAATACTTTTATAGTCTTTAAGTATTTTAGGTGTCAAAGTACACTTTAGGTGTTAAATAGAATAAGTGCCACTGCCACATTAGGTGTCTAAATAATATTAGTAAGTTTACAATATAAAAAAAATGTGTCTTATAACAACATAAGCACATAAAACATTTTTAGTAACTTACTAAATATCATATAGCAAGTTAATATATTTTCTAGTAACTTTACAAGTTTACTTTCATATACATTTTAATCTAAAATGAAATATACATGTCTTGTCTTGTCAACATTGACTTTGGAAGATCTTGTATAGATTGTCATTTGCATCATGCACAAGTCTTGTCAAAGTTGACTCTTGCATATAAATAGTATCCCATGGTTTATGTCTTTGTTAGTTTTGGAAAGTGGTGTTGGAAAACCACTTTACTTATTTGCCTATAAATAGTAGCCCATGGTTTACTCATTAACTTCATGAACTTGAACATACATTCACTCTATCATTTTACACACATTTAGATCATTAGGTAACAATGTAATAACTTACATAGATCACCCTCATCACATGATCATAATGCTTCTAACATTCATCTTTGTTGTAAGCATATCATACTTATTGATCCACCAAAGAAAGCTTGGAGATCTTGCCATCATCATCCACCAAAGCATATCAACATATGAAGATTAAAGGGCACTTGATATCCTCAATGATTGAAGACTTCCGATCAATGGAAGTTCATATATAGATTAGGCATTTATATCCATTGGACATTTATGTCACGGATCATTGTAAACATCATTACATAACAATCTATTCATCTAACTAGAATAGATGGTTTATGTGTTTGTGCCATAAAACACAAGGTTTCTATGTTGGGTCACAAAACATAGCGGGAGTGGTTGTACCATTGGAAAAGAACTCGACATCTAGCTTAGTGTCAGAAATATTGTATAAGCGACGTTAGGAGTGGTTGTACCTTTGTAAAAGAACCCGGTATTTAGCTTTGTACCTGATAAAGTGTAAGCGATGATTGTAAGGTTTTCTCCGCCGAGAAGGGAGCTTGTTGATCTAGTGAAGTAACTCTCAAGTTGGGTACTCGAGGAGTGGAGTAGGACGGAGAGGAGATCCGTGACCGAAACACTATAAATCCTCGTGTTCGGTTTGCGCTTTCTTTTACTTATTGCTTTGCTTTTATACTTGCATTATGTCATTGCGTGTGGTGTGGTTATACTTGTGTGACAACTTGCTATATGCTTTATATTAGTCATAAGATTATTATTAGCGTTTTACATATTATGGCAAGCTTGATTGAAAATTTGATACAACAAGTTTGAAGTTTTTAAACGGTAATGTATTCACCCCCCCCCCCCCCTCTACGTTTTCACAATTGGCATCAGAGCCTTGTAGCTCTTATTTTCAAAACAAATGGTTTAAAATGGAGCACGATCCATGTATCAAATTACCATTGAAGCGGAATATAATATGAAAAATATTTCGCTAAGTATAATTAGAAATTTTGTTGTTAAATATTACTTTGTATACAAGCTTGAAGGTTTCCTTGAAAAATAAAAGAGAAGATTTCTTAAAAGAATTTGTAAGTGTCTAATTATGTGCTTAGAGCAAATGCGCTTTTAAAAGAAGCATTTGGGATAACTAAAAATTTAGTTTAATAACCACCTCCGTAAATGATTAGATAAGTTACATCAGTAGAAATGAAGTAAAATAAGTGTATTATATGTTTGTTATCAAATCTAGTAAGTCCTACGTGTTTTCTTTATGTCAAAATACGAGTTTTTGGTGAATATGTCACAGATGCTGTGGAACCTTTCTTCTCAATGGACGGAACCCTTAAAAAGGTTCCTTGAAATCCGTCAGTTCAATATACAGTTTTTGTCTAACTTCAAAAATTCATAACTAATTAACCGTAAGTCCATAGGAGTCGCGTCACCTATCAATTTGAAGGGAATTGTGGATACTTTCTTTTAAAAATAATGTTATGGCCTAAATCTAATCTGAAGTTCAAATAATAAACCAAATACTATAGTGTGTCTAAAATATTAAGTTTTGTTTTGACGTAGAAACTCAAACTTTTGAGTTAGGCAATTTAAGTTAGGATCCTTTGAACATTGATATAATTTCTTTTGAAACTAAAGAATTTGGTTATATTTATATATATAAAGGAAACTAATCAAGCTTGGCATACATCGTCACATTTAAACGCAAAGTGACGAAAAGTATATTTTTTTTATGATATGCTAAATGACTACTTGTTTTAGTTGTATGCATATATGTTGTTTGCTTATTGAAAGATGTGATTGCATTTGTTTATTTGTGATATATAAGTGTCAATCTTGTCATGATATTCATTTGCTTCTTTGTGAATTTTTTATTTATACACAATAGGATATTTGCTAAATTTTGCGTACTAAGTTGAAAATTTGTGTTTGTATTGCTTATTGATTTAGATATTCTTCTTTGCATATGTTATGTGATTATTTTGCATAATTCACTTAGGAATGAGAATTGAGTGATACTAATTAAGTATCTTGAAATATGGTCAAGCGTCTAAATGAGTCACTACATTTTTAAACATGTAGTATTCTTGTAAAAAGGTGTTTGGCATATATGGCTTCTATAATGATGTTTAATGTATGTGTCTTGCTATAATATAGAAACTTATCTTTGATTGATCATGTAAACTAACAATATCATGTTCGGACGATAACACTTTGATGTTATCAATTTTCAGTGTTTGGTTAAACTTCCATTTATGGTAAGTTCAGAATCCTCGGCTTAATCTATATGCTAACATGTGTTAGAATATGTGTTTTTGGTTTTAATCTATCACATCTAATTAGGTGCATATGTTCCAAGTAAAATTAGGAAATTTGAACGAGTTTCGGGAGTCTAAAAATGTCCATTGTTAAGGAGTGTTTGACACAACTTGAAATTTGAACAATTTGGTAGTTAAACAATGTGTTTCATGGATATATGTACAGTGTACTTGTAGGATTATTTGGTTACTTTAGACGATGTTATGTACTAACCGGATATGCGGGTGGACAACATTTGAGATGTTGTCAAATTTTCAAATATTTGAAATATTTCACTAAGTTTAGTGAAATTCGCTAGCCCCCCCGTCAAAGTCTATCGGTAAGAATCTTTCTATATTTATTTTTGTCATTTCCTAATCAGATATAGTCCTAAGTTTATGTTTTGGGAATTTTCGGAAAGTTTGGAATCGTCTCGATCCTTGTTTTACTATTCTGTCTCGATTTCAGGCCTGGCGGATTTGGCGGAACCAAATTTAGGGTTCCGCCAGTGTAATTTCTGGGTACTCCAGAATTTGGCCCAACGGACCAGGCGTGTAGAAACTAGAAGAGGGGGTTGAATAGTTTCACCGCTTCTTTTAAACTTTCTAAAGTGTTTCGCCGTTTTAGGTCCAGTTAATTTACATTTGCAAACTTGTTGAATTCTACTCGTTATGTGATATCAATTTAGTTACTAACATACACAGATAAAACAAGTAAAGTAAAGAGTAAGGAAAGAACACAACCAAGAGACGCGGCGATTTATAGTGGTTCGGCACGAAGCTCACTCTCCGTCCTACTCCACTCCCTAAGTACCACACTCGAGAGTTATCAATCACTATATCAACACACTCCTTCAGGAGGAGCAATATGTACACATGCTTACACAAGGCTTAACGACACTAAGCATAATGTTAAGTTCTAATCGTAGCTAGAGCCAATCTACTCCAAGGCCCACGTGGCCACATGAACAAGCACTCTTGTCCAACTTGAATTTTCACCCGATCCAAGCCTTCACATGATTGACACACTTGGTTCTTCACCCGAACCAAGCCTTCACACAATTGACACACTTGGTTCTTCACCCGAACCAAGCCTTCACACACTTGACTCACTTGGTTCTTCACCCGAACCAAGACTTCACACAAGACTCACTTGGATCATCACCCGATCCAAGTCTTTACACAATGACTCGACTAAGTCCTAACCTACACACTAGGACATCACTCTCATCACTTCAAATACATGAACTAATCTAGTTACTAGACTTCTTGGATCTACATCACCATCCAAGTTCACACAAATATCTCCATCCTCGACTCACACACAAGTTGGAAAACAATGACACTATTTACATAACCTATCACCGTAACACTTGTTACGTTTGTGTGTGGACACCTATAACATATCGAGTCTTCATCTATGTCGAGAGTTCTTCTCTTGCACTTGACGGAAGATGAAATCACTTATAAACATATACCGACATGTTATAGTGATTAAAGAGTAAAGAGAAAATAAAACAGAAAGTTTTGTGTGTGAAAAACCTTATTTTCTGAAGTGTGACAGTTCAGTATTTATAGACGACAGGAGTGAGACAGATGGTACCGTAAATAGGTGACGATCCTTTATCACTAAGGGACCGCCGGCCACTTTAAGGGACCGTCACAACAAAACGCTCCCATTTTTGTCCTGACGTGGTGAAAACTTATCTGGTGAAAACTCAGCTGTTTTGGGGGGGGGGGGGGGAATAGCTGTTATAAGTGATGAGGCGAAAAATGAACCGTTTTTAGGGGGTCATTTAAGCCTGGAATTGAATTTATTTGATCAAATATTGCCCTAAATCGTTCCTTTTGTGATTTTAGGTACTTTGGGAGTGAATTCTGGAAAAGGAAGCATTTTGGACGTTTTTGGAGCATAAAAGTGAAGAAAACGGCAAAGACTTAATTTTCCATGCTGAGAACAGTACCTGAAAGCGTCAAGAAGGAAATTTTGAGAGCGTCAGGAGTAAAATCCATGACGACCCAGAGAAAATCTGAAGGCGCCAAGAGAAGGGTGTCAAGAGTAATCTTTGTGACGGCCTGCATAAGGAGTACACGTGACGGCGTCAAACCCAGATCTAGGCAGTCCGAGAATTTATTTGGCGGCGAGATGACGGCATCAGACATTTGCTCTTGACGCCGTCACCTCACAAAATCTATATATACTTTTCTATTTTCATTCATTAAGAGAGGAACTTGTGTGGAGAATACTAGGGTCGAACCTAATAAACCCTAGGTCGTTTGTAACAGTATTTTCAAGGGTTTTTACCCCTTGAAACCTTTCATGTTCAATTAAGATAAGTCCTCTTTCAATTCATTCAATATGTCTATGTGTTGTTTGAATATATCTTATGCTTGTCTTGATTTCAACATGCTAGGCTAGATCTTTCATGTGTTTGCTTGGATGTAATGAAACCTAGATGTTGATTATAGGTTGATTGCTTGTTTATAGTTGTAATGGGTGAATGATTTCAATGTTAGGCTTAAGAAAACTGGCAGATCTCCATTGTGTAACATGCTTGAACGTCTTAAGAAACATGAACCGATGTGTACTAGGTTTTATTGGTTGTATTTAATGCATGAGCAAATTCTAGTGATCCCATGTTAGGAGCTTCTTAGCCGGCTCGACATAGGAGTGAAGTAGGCGCTTATAGGATTGGGGAAGTAAGTACGCCACCCCATGAATGGTATTAAGGAATACAATCCATCATCCACGCAACTGTAACAAGTAATTAACATGTAAAAGATATCTAGGGAGTAGTGAAACCTAAGTAAACACAATTCTCCCATATATTGCTCACACCTCTACCTTAATTTAGTTTATTTTCATTTTTGGTATTTTATTTTGATTGCATATTTAGTTATTAGGTTAGTTGACTAGCAACTAATTCCGCCCATTCCTTCAAAACCGAGATTTTTACTTGCTTTCCATAAAATATAAAAATACAAAAAGAATCATCCCTCATCTCTAGACCTAGTCTTTAGGTTTTCTAATCCTAGCGACACTATTCCTAGCTGAACGATCAATCCCCCGGTACTTGTCACTATACTATACTACAACGATCAGGTACACTGCCTGGTGGGGGTTGTAAGCTTCTCGAGATCCCTCGAGAGGTAAAGCCTGGTGCAATCCCTACGCATCAATAAGTTTGAATTTGAATATATTTTTTTAATAAAACATTTATTTAAAAACACAAAAATACTTTTGTGAAAATGTTTTGTCAAACTTAAAAATGTAAGTTTAGGAGAAAATAAAACTCTTTGATCACTTAACTAGTGACGGTATAATATTTGTTCATACCTGAAGTGATGTTGTAGTAGCTACGTAGAAGAAACGAGCTTCCTCGGTTAAAAACTTATAAACCGTAACTTTACGTAATATGTCTTTATATTTTGTGATTATCAAAACACGAGAAGACCGAATAATGCGAATAACGTTTTTGGCATTATTTGTATTAACAATCTCCCCCTTTTTGATGATTACAAAATATAAAATCATTTTAGGTAAAATTATGCGTTGATAAATTTTTAATGAGTTTTCCCGTTACTTCTCCCCCTTTTTGTAGAATCAAAAAGGTGTGTCATCGATGTTGAGGAGAGGAGACATGAACATCCTTGAAAGGAGATTGTTGAAGAGATCAGCGGAAAACAAGCTCCCCCTTAATGAGGGCACCGGGGAATCGAGCTTTGGTGATGTGCTACAAAACCAAGTTAGAGCAAAGCATATATATATATATATATATATATATATATATATATATATATATATATATATATATATATATATATGTATATATATAAGTATGAACAAAAATGGATATGGATGTCAAATCAATTATATAGTGCATGAATCAGATAGAATGACAAAAGGTAAAATCTGGATGTGAGCTCTACTGAGGACGGTCCCGTAAACAGGGGGACAGTCCCTTATTGATGGAGGACCGCTAATCCATTTGAAGGACCGCCGGTAGTAGGCGTCCTGGTTGGCAGATGTGTTGTGATTTAAGTAACTTCCCATTTTTAAGCTTAGATAATTTTAGTCCATTTTCATGTTTAACTATGACCAATATCACAACATATTATCATAATTCAAAGCATAATAATTCATTCATTTCATGCATGAAAAGCATACATGAGCATCCACTCATTAAAAAGCATGCAAGATGAACCATAGTCATCACATTACTAAGACTACATTAATTAATCATCAACTAGTACAACAATCAATTTCCCAAAGCATATCATTCATGAATAACAAATAGTTCTAATACATCTCATTAAACTAACTAGGATTCCTATTTTCCTGGAGCATTCTTTATCCATGGCTTAACCCTCTTGAGTTATTCAACTAGGCATGTGGGAATAACTAGTTGGATGATGGTGATTGAGGTGGCGGCAGAGCCGATGGTGGCATTGAGGCAAGAGGAGTTGGTTGAGAGTTTTTTTGGGATAGAAGGTACTCAAGATATCCAAACATGTAGTGAAGATCATCTCTAAGAGAAGAGATGATATGGAAGTTATGATAACAACATGCACAACCCATGGTGTGGTTGTTTACAAAGTTGTAAGGAATGGAATTGTTAAGGATTGAAGATGATGGCGGAGTTGTAGGAGTGTTTTCTAAAGGCCCATTTGGTGAAAGAGTTAGAGAGGTATTGGGTGGTGGTGGATGTGATATTCTTGGAGGAGGAGACATGTTTCCAAGGAGGTTTGGAAGTTTAGATGATGAAGCAATTTGTGGACTAGGAGAGTTTAATGTGTTGATGGAATATGATGAGTTACTCACAAATACAAGCACCTGAAATATATTAAGTGAATAAGAGTGATGAGTTTTTGATGAATGATGTGAATGGTGATGAATTGGGTCTTGATGATGATGAAGTGCCTTTAATGGAGGGAGTTTCAAGAGATGCATTTGGTGCTTGAGAAGATGGGTTATCATGAGTTAGGTCAATAAGGTTTCTTTATGGTGGTGTGAGGTTGAGTTTAGGTCTTTTGTTTGGTAGGGATAGTGATGTCGAAGGAGACCTCATTGTGGAAGATGAGGATATAGGTGATGAAGAATAGTGTGATGCATGGGTGTTTAAATAATCAAGAGGGATTATGAAATGGGTAAAGCATGCATTAATAGATTGTAAGCACATACAAATGTTTTGCTAATATAAGAAATGGTGATGAAAATCATGCAATAGGGGATCAGGTTTGCAAGAAATGAGAAACAGTGCAGGAACCCGTGATACAGGACTGACGGTCCCTTAAATGCTGGATGGTCCGTTATCGCTAAGGAACCGTCATTTAGATAAGGGACCGACGACCGTAGAGTCTCAGGTTTCAACCCAGTTTTCCATTTTAGCAAACCTGCACCTGCAAGCTGTTCAGGTGTAATCCATAGCAGCATAAAAGTTTATAAACCTATTTTAAGTGCTAGTTTAGCGAGCAAGCATACTATAACATTAATCCAATAATTATAAGATTCAAACATTCTTATGATAGATCAAGTTAATAATTATACAAACCACCAAATAACGATGTATTTTTGTTAGATGATACAACCATGAAAGGACCACCTAACAACATCAATTAATAGTTCACAAACATAGAGGCAATTATCCAGTTATACATCAAACATAGTGTCTAGTAGGATTAAAACATGTTCCACACACAAATGATACAATAAAGGATGATAAGCATTCACTTTTTCTTTCCCAATATTTTGCGAATTCCTTTTCCAATTGACTTCCATGCGCCTCGACTCTCGTCCCTGTTTTGATGTTGCATGTTCATGATTTGGGTAAGGCGAGCTGAAAAATTGTCAGGGTTCTGATCCTCAGAAGGAAGATCCTGAAAGACTTGGGGGTACCCGGATGGTAGGGAGTTGACATATGTGACAGGAGATGGGGTACTGACTTGTGAGGTTCCTTCATCATGAGACACATCATCGTTATCGTTGGGATTAAATGATGTTCTATGAGCGAAGGAACGTGAACCTACTAACCTTCTTGACCTAGTCCTAAGTTCTGGTCCTACCGACCTTCTTGACCCGTAATCAGACCTAGTTCTACGTTCTAGATTTTGGGTTGGAGGAAACATAACAGGGTCTACCAAAGGATATTCAACATCGTTGAGACAAGGGTAATGGTGCATGACATGATGGAAAAGGCGGGTTAAAAGCATACTGTATGGCAAGATCATAGTAGGTTTGCTACGGGCAAATTCCATTTTTTTGGCCATAAAATATGCAAGATTATAGGGGACGGTAAGGGAGACACAATAGAGAATGTGACTAAGACAAGCAGGGACGTGATCACGGTTTCCTCCAAGACAGAAAACATTCTCGCGAATAATTTCAGTCATGGGTTTCATGTGATCTGACTCCTCCCTTACAGTCAGTCCAAATTAACCAAGGTTGGTCAACATGTCAAACCTGAGGTAGAGGAGAGATCAATTTATGATCCGGTGTAAGCACAGTGTTTTCCCGGGTCGTTATGTCCCGATGAGATTGAAATTGTGTTTTGGGAACGTTTAAATGATTCAGAGATTTTGGAAAGTAACAAATAAAGATTTGAGTTGGATTACACTACTGGAATTGATTGATATTAAGATAAATAAACAGTATTAACAATTACAAGATTACAGATGTATATAAACGTAAGCCAAATTAAAAACAGATACGATTGCCTACTGGAAAAAGGTGAGTTTTAAGCTAATTTAAACTAGAGGGGGTGAAAATGATATTTTTTACAAACTTAATATTAAAAGAAAATTTTATTTAAATTTAAGAAAAATACTAAATAACTTAGAAAAATGTGAATTTTTTTATAAAACAACTTAACCATTACAGAAATCCTAAAAAATTATAAAAAGTTTACAAAAATTATATTTAAACTATTTTACTAATTATTTACTTATTTATTAATTAAAATCTATTTTAACTAATTTAATTATGAAAAATACTAAATGAACAGTAGAAATTATGAATTTTTTTCTAAAAATACTTTATTAATTATAAAAGCTAGGAAAATATAAAAAGGTACTATTGCTTATAAATAAGCAGAAAGAAAATTAATTTTTTGGTTTTTTAAATAAAACTAATTAAACTTAAATTAATTATAATAAAATACTAAATAAACTCAGAAAATTATGAAATTTTTTTTGAAACTATTTTAATATATTAGAAACTTAGGAAAAATAGAAAATTGAAAATTGCTTTTTAAAAAAGCTGAGCAATAAGCCAAATGGCTTAAATAGAAGCTATTACTAATTTCATGTTTGGCTTTTTTTGGTTTTTCTTTTACAAATCTATTTTAATACTAAAAATAAGCAGCTTTTACAAAGACAACTTAATTGGAAATAAAAAATAAGCAGTATGCACACTAAAGAGCTTAACATGAAGCTTATTGAGGGTTTTTATGGATTTTAGAGTGAGATAAGCTACCAATAAGCTACACATGTTAAAATAAGCTCTAAACAACTAAGGAGCATACAAATAAGCTGAAATGAACAGAATAAGCACTAGGAATAAGCCACATATTACAAATAAGTACTTTGAGTAACACACAGGCCAAAGGGCCAAAATGAGTAACTTGCAGCCCTTGGTGGGGCCCACAGGGGTGACTAAGGGTCCAAATAAAGGGCTTATCTAAAAAGCTGAGCTGGGTGGCTTTCTAAAAAGCCAAAGCTCACAGGATATGGTCCACAAATGAGCTTATGAGGAGCTTATGAAATGAGCTAAATTACACTGATGAAGCAGTGTATGCAGTGAGATGGGACAAGCTAAAAGCTACTTGCAGGCTTATCAAATAAGCTGAAAAACAAAAGTTAAGCCTGAAATCTACAAGCTACCCATGAGACCTATCCAAAAAGCCAAAATTCACAGGCTTAAGCTCACTGATGAGCTTTTGAGGAGCTTGTGGAGTTACTCACTTACACTGGTGACTCAGTGTAATGAGTTGAGTGAGTCAACATAGATAGGTCAAATTAAGCATACAAATAAGCTGGAAGTGAGCAAATAAGCATATAAACAAGAAACTAGCTAGAAGGGCTTTCCAAAATACCCAATTACAAAAGCTAAGATGCACAAATGAGCTTATAGGAAGCTTATAAAAAAGGGGCACCAAGCCTGATGCAGGGGAAATTATTGAAAAAGTGCTAAAAGTAACTAGCAAATAAGCAGTTAGAAAATTTTATAAAATTAATCTAAAAATAGTCCACTAAATATGAGCAGCTAAATATTATTACTCCAAAAACTTGAAAGTTAAATCCTAATATCAAGATCAAGAAAAATTCAGCTAAATTGGTGAAACTGACAAACTAGGCAAATTTGACTTTTTGAGTATTTAAGCTAAGTTGACTTTGGTGAATTTTGATCACCTCTAATCTACTGAATATGTTATAAAAGACTTATAAGAGACTAAATTAAGCAACTATAATGACTTATGACTGATTTGATGAGAAATGGTATCTGAAATTCCAACAGTTATCAAGATAATGAGCTAAAAAGCAAAATTTGACTTTCTAACAAATGGGGCCTGGTTTTTATGGTTCAAACCTTCTATTATATCCTAGAGTGACTTGGTTCAAGCACAAACAATGCCAAAATCACCCTGTGAGACCAGTGATTCAGCAAATCCAAACAGTCCTTAAAACCTTACTTGATTATGATTTCCAAACTTATTCACTGATTTAATCAACAAAACCAGTTCCCAGGGTTATAACATGCTAATATAAACTTATTTAAGCACAAGGGTATCAAAATTAACACCATAATCCCAGAAATCAAATTAACAGTGAAATTGGTGAAAAGTTTCACAATGAGATCTAATGAACAATTACCAAATATTAAGCACTAATACCACTTAACTATGCCTAAGAATCACAAGAACACAGACAAGAGCAGGTACAAAATACTTATACAGTGAAATGGTAAAAATCAAGAAATGAACTTACAAAGGCTTCCAAGCTCACAACTGAGAACCAGGCCTAAGTACACACCTATAAGCCTTCCACAAGGCCACTAATCTAGAGGTAATCCTTAATCCACCCTGCTCCAAGCTTTCTTCACCATTACCATGGATTTTTTTATTTTTGCTTATTTATTTTGATTTTTTAGTATTTTTGAGTTTTGCAACCTAACTGATTTTCAATGCTTTGGAAGCTTTAAGAAACTTATGAATAAGCTTAAATGAGCTTAAACAAACACTCAACAACAGCTTTCAACAATTACTAAGCCATAATGAGATTTTGAGCATTCTTTGAACAAAATATGAGTTTAACAACATAGAACTTAATTCATTGATTAATAAAGGTTGAATTACACTTATAAAGCTGAGAAAATACTTGAAAAGTTACAATGGAAATTTAAAAAGCTAAGTAAATTTAAAACGACATGAACATTTTTAGCTAAAAGACTACACTGCTTCCATCTTCCTTCTCTTTCTTTATATAATGAACATTTAGGGTTAGGATACCCACTTGATCATTTCCTAGTAGTAAAATTGACCTTAGGATCAGTCAAATTTAATCTTGACCGTTGAGGAGTTTTGGCGCCAAAATGGTTAGGCCAAATTGCTTCTGAGAAACTACAATTGGAGGGGGTGCATTAAATGCAGTTGTTTATAGTGTTTGGAGGTGGTGGAGTGGGCGGTGGGATGTGACTGGCAAGTGGTGATGGAGGGGATGAATACCAGGGGTGGTATTTGTAGTGTGGGAGGGAAAGGGGAGTGGTTTTTTTTTTTTGGGGGGGGGGGGGGGGGGGGGGGGGGGGGGGGGGGGGGGGGGCGGGGGGGGGGGGGGGGGGGGGGGGGGGGGGGTGGGGGGGCGTTGACTGGGGTTTGACCTTGGTATTATTACCAGGGTGTGTTTGATGGATTTGGAGTTGGGATGGGGTGGTATTTGGGCCTAGGGATTGTAATGGATCATGCCTGGGAGTTATAAGGGGTGGGTTTGGTTATGTGTTTGAATTGGATTTGGACTTAACATGAAACAGGGGTCTGTTTGGTTTAGTATTAATACAAGGACCAATTTGTATTTTCTAAAAATTTGAGGGGCTGGAAATGTAATTCTTACAAAGCTCACCAAGGGACCACTTTTGCCAAACTTGAATAATATAAGAACCACAGTTGATATTTTCCATTTTTGAAATTCCAGGGACCATTTTTGCCAAATCTGAAACTTCAGGGACCAAACTTGTAAATTTCTCAAACTTTTCATCCAGGTACTAAACTTGATAACTTGTGAATTCCAAGGACCATTTTTCACTTTTTCTTCTAAAATCCAATGCTCAGGGGCCATTTCTGCCAAATTCCAAACTTGAGGGACCATTTTTGCCAATTTTGCAAACGTTTGCTCTAAGGACTATTTTTGGCATTTTGTGATTCCACAAGGTGTTTTGACAATCTGAGCTCAAAAGTGGTAACTTGCTTCCCCGGCTCTGGCTTTTGACACGTTTTCCAAACTCGTGCTCGTTTTTGTCCTTTTTGGCCTGATTTTTGCCAATTTTTGAAATATTCGTTCCTGCACGATCAAAACACAAAAACACAATATCTATAAGCGCACACCATGATCAACAATTTCCTTAGTCAGGATTTGATTTTCACAGACGGGAATAAGAGCCCCTTGGTGCACTCGATATTCAGTTTGATATCTATCATTTTGAACAATGGATCTTATCTCTTCTGG
Source organism: Artemisia argyi (assembly GCA_030686995.1). Taxonomy (NCBI): domain Eukaryota; kingdom Viridiplantae; phylum Streptophyta; class Magnoliopsida; order Asterales; family Asteraceae; genus Artemisia; species Artemisia argyi. Next base: position 128,022,602 of record CM060696.1, read on the forward strand.
AGATAGAGGAATTGTGGCGTATTTTCCATACGAAGGAGAGCTCCTAGCAAGAGCATCAAGGCTCCATTCATGATTGAATGTGCATTGCCCTTGAGTGGGAACGCCGAGGGCTTGACCGAATGCGAGAAGAGAATATGAAATCATTTGATTTCGAATGGTGAAGTTAACATATATTTCACCATCGAGATCAATGGTTAAGTTGAGAAGACTATAAAACTCAAGAACAAATTGTGGAATGATTTGCTCATCGATCTATAGATGCAATCAAGGTTAATAAGTTGGAACATTGAGTTTAAATAGTTTATGTTGGTATAGTCCGCAAAGACATGATGGCCCTCATGGAAATATCAAGATTCAACGTTTTTGAAAGCCTCTTTGATGGGTTCAGGATAATAGTTTGAAAGTTGAGGAATGTATTGTCTTGTGTTTTGGTGGTCAAGGCTGATGGGTTTAGGCATGTTTCACCTATCAACAATAAATATATAATTAGCTAGAATCAAATATTGATTTGGTTTTGACATTTTTGAAAACAAACATTAATCATTTAGATTTCATATTTGACTTCATTAGTATGTATTAACAATGTGAAACTAAGAGGTTGTTTCAAATCCATTTTCCTGTACGGGGATTATCATGTTTTTAAAGTATTATTTGAAGCCATATCTTATTTATTGATGTAGGAATCAATAAGTCAATTATTAGTAATGTAATGTTGAGATTAGAAAGTGACAAGTAAACAAAATTGATAATCCCCTCAAATCTAATGG